>CM063592.1:8773913-8797363 GCA_032356905.1 Salix exigua
AGTACAACCCGAGCAGCGCGCCAAAACGCTCCGAAACCGGAACGTTCCGTTGCAATAGAAAGACCGGAACGATGACCGGAACGGTATTGACAACCTTGCTATTTAATTACACATAACCTTTAATTTATAGAACACATCTTCTAAAATTTTGTTATGAATTTATGTTTTGTTTCTAATAAACATAAACAAACAGTTTGTAGAGAGAAAAGAAAATTATATTTTAATTGATTTTTATCAATATCAAATTGCTATCTATAAGAAAAAAACAACTTCACCCTCCGAATCTTCCCTTCTCCATAAAAATCTATTGATTTGGTGTCTATTATATTTATATTATAAGCTACAACAGAACCTATTCCATTTCTAATATAGATAAAGCTCTCTCTCTCTCTCTGCTCATGAAATTTCTAACTAGCTAGAGTATTGGTAAATATGGAGTTTTTATTATCAGCAAGTTTAATTAAATGGTACATGAATCTTGTGATCACGTATAAACAGTACAACTCCTGAAAAGTCGAGAAGGCAGGTAATTTTTGTGTCTCTTAGACCGCGAAACCTCAATCCTTGTATTTTATTTTATATAGATTTTAAAATATGGCTGATGTAAAATATGGCTCCTGCATATCCTCAATGTTCTCGTTTTAGAACTCACAAGTTCAGGATTCATTTTAACGAGTGATGGAGCTAAAGAAAATACGGATATATTAAAGAGTTATTTATTTATACCCACAGAGAAGAAAACAATATACTTGAAGAAGGTGCATGTGATAGTAAGCCAGGTTCACGGTGGTGGTATTGGGACGTGTCGTTTTGTGGGCAAGTGAGGTGGAATTCAAAGGGTGTGAGAAAAGAAAAAGTCATGGTGGCATGGGGGCGAGGAGAGGATGGATTAGTACAGTGACGTTTTGAATTATTAAATAGTATTGGTATTTTTTAATTTGTTTTTAATAATTTTCTAAATAAAGGAAAGGGTAGGTCGGGTCGGTGGATAGATACCGTTAGGAATTGACTTTCGCTCCACGCAATAACGATATGAATGGATGGGCTTTTTTGTCCTTCTAAACACACTGTTGTTGTCTGTCAAATTAAAATTAAAATTTCCCATGGTCCACTCCACTTGGAGATGATGATGGGGCATACCCGGTTTTTATTTTTATTTTTATTTTGGGCGGCTTAATTATTTATTGGATATGAATTAAATAGTACCGTATTATTGTTTCTTTTTTTTATTAAAAAAATTAAATAAAAAATAATGAACTCACACTGGACAGGAAATATCTAGGTCTCTCATAATACTCACCTATGCCTCTAAGAAAATCATGATTGAAGATTAATGTATTTCCAAAATGGGGACGTATTGAATGCATCCATACCATTCTTAACACATATATTTGTTTTTTTTTTAATTTAGAACTTGAAGATAAATAAATAAATATTTTTTTAACTATCTAAATCAATTCAACTCTTGTGTGATTCTCATACAATAATATTAAAAAAAATAAAGATGTTATTTTAAAAATTGTAAGTAATATACAATTTAAAATAGAGTCAAATATCAAATTGTTTTAAGAATTATTTATTAATTGTTGCATCTATTTTAAGCAATTTAATAAATCATGCTGTATTATGCTATATTTCTTTCTCTTTCTTTTTAAATTGTATTTTTTTACTTTCTTTTGTATTATATATTATCAAATTTTTAATTTTATATGTGTAACTTTTTTCAAGATTTATATTGTATAAAGTATGGTTCAAATCAAATCAGTACACACACACACCATAGGTTAGCTTAGTGCGGAATTGAAACTAGCTATATGCAGATGCAAAAAAATATAAAAATTTCTGATGCGTAAGATCAAAGCAAGACCAGCAATGTCAGGATCCTGGGTCAAACACAAAGAATACTTAAAAATGTAAAACAGAAAATTGCGATTAAAACTGAAAATGAAAGAATGTAAAAGATATATGAAAACAAAAGAGATATATGTTATCTTTGGAGATAGGGGTACAGGTAGTGTTGGAGACAATTTAATACAAATAAGTGTATCTCCCGCTTAAATTGCTCTCTTTTATGTAAATCACAACCTAGCTTGAAATGAAATGTAACTCTGCTTATATAGAGTTTGTATATAATCACAGAAAGTGATTTCAAAAAGTGAGATTGCTGGCTTTGATGTGTTGAAGGAAGGATCCTGTTAGACTTGAACCATTCTTCAATTGCTGATAAGGAACATTGGGATTCCTTTCTGAAAGCATCCCACCATTTGACTTTGAATTTGCGGATCAGAATCAGGGTTCCGTCTTGAACGTTGTAGTCGTAATACCAAGAATATACCCATGGCAGGAAGAATTTGGCAAAGAATAGTGTTATTGACCTAAAATTTCTTTATGAAGGGTTGGTAAGCTTTTTTGTAGAGTAGGTAACCTTCTTGAACTGATGGATGTTTAGGAAGGAGTTCTGGGATACAACCGAAGAAATCCCACCACTGGTTAAACCATAATGGAATGTTGGTGGTAATGATCGATGTGCTGAAGAAAAATAGCCATCAGTAACTATTACCTGAATTTTGTAAGAAAAATGTATTGAACCAGGCTTGCTAGTAATCCCAATATGTATAGGATGGGAAGTGAGGAAAGGTGATTTGTATTTCTCCACGGAAGGGAATTGGAGTATGAAAATTTTTGCTCCATTTTGAAGTGTGTATGATGTTTTGTATGGTATAAGTAGAATAAGTAGATTCTGGATGGGAGGGATGTTTATGGAAATGATTAAATGTAGCTAAACCTGTGATTTGTAGAATATTTTCATAAAAGGACGAGTTTTTGAATTATCCCATGATTTATAATGAAATGTTTTTGAAAAAATCCTTGAAATTGTAAGATGAACGTTGTGGTTTGGAAAACCATCCTCAACTGTCCAAATATTTTGGAATTTGAATTTCTCAAAAATATTGAGATTTTGATTTTGTAAAGTTTAAAGAAACTTGGATTTTACTTTGTAAAGCAAGAAGGGGTTTGGGAGTAGAAGGACCTGCATGTGATTTTGAAATAGGTTTAGAAATACTACCTGAGAGTGACTGGGAGTCATTTGAGGTTTCTTTGAAGTCTTTGATCCCTTTTTGGATTTCCAGAAGGAGACTAGGGTTCTCTGACAATTTGATGAGGATTTCTTTGGAATCTTTTTGAGATGAATAATCATCTTCTTCCTAGGTAACCTTGTCATACCAGGATTTTGTATGTTTTACTTTTTTGATGGCATCTGCCAAGAGTTTTGGAGAGGCAAGAACTGGGTTTTTAAAGGGCTTTGAAGGTTTTAAAGCAGGGTCTTTCCCCTTATCTTTAGGTATTTTGGGAGGCATTGGGAGAAGATGGTTTGTTTTGAAGAAACTCTCTGGTTAGGTAATCTGGAATGGAATTTGTATCTCCCTTTATATAGGCAATTTCAAAATAAAAATTGATAAAATAGCTTGCCATCTGGTAAAAATCTGCTTTGATGCCAGGTTTTGAACGTCTTTTTGTAAAACTTCCTTTGCACTCTTGCAATCGACATGTAAAAGGAATTTTTGATTTAATAAATCACTTTGAAATTTTATAATGCATAAGACAATGAAAAGCATTTCTTTTTTGACAGTGGAATAATTCTTTTGGCAATCATTCCAATGTGCAAAAGTAAATTGTATGATGTATTCTTTGGAATTATGGACCTATTTCAGGATTCCTCCGTATCCTATGTCAGATGCATCTGTCTCGACAATCTTAGGTGCTAAAGGATCTGCTAGATGGAGTAATGGAATGCTTTGGATTTGGGCTTTAATTTGTCTGACTATTTAGGTATGAAGGCCAAACCATGGTCCTGGGCTTTTCTTTAACCTATCATGCAAGGGTTTTGCAATCCTAATAAGGTTTGGATAAAAGTCTAGAACATAATTGAGACTACCTAAAAACCTTTGTAACTGGGTTTTGTCAGTAATCTTATCGGGAAACTTTTTTGTAAATTCTAAAGATCTCTCGATGGGTATAACTATACCTTGGGATATGTAATGTCCTAGGAAATGAACACGAGTTTGAAATAAAGAAATCTTTGATTTTGAGATTACTAAACCATTTTGTTTAGCAACATGGAAGAATGTATGTAAATGTTTAAAATGTTGATCAATAGAATGGAAACATATGAGGACATCATTAATATAAACTATGCAGAATGTAGAGTATGGATTAAAAATGTCATTCATAATTCTTTGAAATTCAGATGGTGCATTTTTCAGGCCAAAAGGCATGACATTCCTTCGTATTGGCCGAAAGAAACAATAAATGTTGTTTTGTATCAGTCTTTTGGATTACCAAAACCCGGATTTCATATCAAACTTTGAAAAGATAAATGCAACATGTAATTTTTGCAATAAATCTTTTTTTGTTAGGAATTGGATACATGATCACTTGAGAGTAGAAGTCAGGGGTTTGTAATTGATCACTAGCCTAGGTGTGCCTCGCTCAATTTTTGAGTTCTTGTTAACATAAAAGGCGGCACAAGATCAAGGTGACTTGGATTTTGTAATTAGACCTTTAGACTCGAGATCTTGAATCTCTTGTTTGCAATGCTGTTCTAACTCAGCGTTCATTTGTATAGGTCTGAATTTTATAGGTATTTGTTTTTCTGAAAAAGTATCTTCATATGGAAGATCAACAACATGTTTTCTTTTCCAAAAAGCTGTTGGTAAGTATGAACAAAGATCTTGTTCAATCTTACTTTGAAAATCTACAATCCTTTTCTTTAGAGAGGAATCTTGCAGTTGTTTGTCAATGCGACATAAAGATACATGGTTTTGTATGAGAGCATTGATATGATATGTATGTATAGAACATGCTTTGATTAAGTTTAAGTTCCTAATCTTAGATTGCTCTAAAAATGGAAATCTAAGCTTAATGCCATTTAGTCTAGATGTAATTTAGTCACGTTGTACTTTGTATTAAGTAAGTCAATGAATGAAGTACCTAGAATGATCGTATGGTTTATGTCTTTTGTTAGATCAACGGCTAAGCTAACCTATGGTATCAGAGCTTGCAGTAAGAAGAGAGAAGACCAGTGAGTTATGAGTTGGATAACCTTTTTCTTGGTTTTGATTGTAAAATCTGTTTTGAAAATATTATACTTGGACTTTTTGTAAATCTGGCTTTGAGAAATGCTTAGAATTTTCCAATCATCTAAATGCTTTGTAAAATCTTCAATGATAATTTCTTTACTTTGTATAATCCTCCTAGTTTCTGAGGATTTTAGATGTAAATGATGCAGAAAAAATAGTAGATCTAAAGAAATTTATGGTCACTCTTTTAGTCTTAAGATACAGTCCGGAAAAATCCAATTCAAATAGAAGTTTTCATGAGTTCATCACTTGTTCTTAATTTTATTGGTTTTAATGAAAATAAATTAAGGTGTTAAGTTTTAAAATTGTAATTGATTGATAATTAGAATTCTAATATCTTTTTTTTAAAATATAATAGTCCATAAAGTTAAGTTATTAGAGGTTATTCTATATTGCATTTAAAATAAGACCACTAGACTCACCTACTCGGCTATCATCACTATCTTATCATCACTCACATTAATAATTCTATTAGTATTATACATTTGGGAGAATCGGATCCTATTTACTGAAAAGGGGTTATACTTTTTGGCTTTTCCAGGAAGTTCTTAGGTACGTGTAAGGTGTTTGATTTATGTTGCCGTCCAACAATGAAGTTATCAGCACTGAACCTGAGCGCATGGAAATTTTTACTTTCTGATCATGAGGTCGAGTGCCTGCCTGTTTCTGATTAACAGAAAAATCTTGGTGTCAACGCCACAGCAAAGAACATGTCCTGATTTTTTTTTATCTATATTAAAAATTGATTGATTTTATATATTATATGTTGTTATTTTAAAATTTAATTAGTAAAATATAATTTATAAAATTTGTTAGCAACGGATTTTTTTTCCATCAAAATTTGATTGAATGTTGCTCCAAAATACTTTTAATAAAATCTGTCAAATATGGTTTTTTATATGTAGAAAACTGATTGTAAAATTTATTGTGCATATTATTAGATTTACAATATTTCAGAATAATAGTAAAAAAATCATTTATATATAATAAATATCAAAATCTATAATTAGTTTTACATATTGATAAAGGAACAAATATTACATATAATAATTACTATTATTTTGCATGTATCATCTATAATAATAAGAAATTTTCAAACCTAATAATATTAATAGAAAAGAAACTAAAAAAATAAAAAAATGACAAAATAAAAAGTATTATTAGATTTTAAGAAATTATTTGAACCGAAAAATAAAAGCAAATAAAATCATTTTTGAAATAATTACGAACATAAATCAAAATGTAAATATGAAAAACAAATAACCTTAATAACAATGAAAATAATAAAAATTTGTGAGATCATAATCATTGTTAGATAAAAAAATTCCATATTTTTTAACTTTTATATTATTATAGTAAAAGTATTCCAAAACAATGATATTATTTTTTTCAAAACAATTTAGCTTATTTATATACATTAAAGCTCTAATATTAAATCAATACAAATACATATAACTCATATGATATATTTAAAAGAAAATATAACTCACAAATTTAGACAAAAATTACTTTTACAAAATTCAATACCTAATTATATTAACAGAAAATAAATATCATTATATGCAAAGAAATTACTTAACTTGAAGAATAAAAAAAAAAGAGAACTAATAACCAAACATTATTTCGTGAAAATTTGGACATTAAATAGAGAAACTTAATAACATTGAAAATAAAGGAAAATTGGAAAGAAAAACAAAAAGCATATACATATAAACATGGATAGAAATAGGAACTATATAAGAAATATGTATGAAAAGTAAAAGAACCAAAATAAAATCTAAGATTAATATTATAAGGGATGAAAAAAAAACATATGTAATAAATTTAATTTAAAGGACAAAATTAAAAAAAATCTAAATATTGAAATTAAATAATTGAAAACAAAACCAAAAATTAAAAGAATTAGGAGCGGAATGAAACTGAAATTAGTTATTTGAATATTATATTTAAGTGTAGATAACCTAGGTAAATTTGTCAACATTTTTTTGTGAGTTGTTTTCCCCCCAGTAATATTAAATATGAAATATTATAAATAAAAATATTGTTATTTTTTTAAAAAATAAATAAACTTAAACAAAAGAGCATAGAATTAAAATTTGAAGCCAAAATGTTTTTAATTTTATAAGATTTATTTATCATACTATTATATTAAATGTATTTAACAATACTGTTTTTTTAAAATCCTAGGTCTTTTCTCTCTCTCTCTCTCTCTCTCTCTCTATTTTTAGACAATAATATTCAATAAACATCAAAACATATAATTAGTCCCACATAATTTAATTCGTAATTAGTCCCAAAACATATATATATATATATATATATATATATATATATATATATATATATATATATATATATATATAATTACATATCTTTAATTTGAAGAACAAAATTTAAGTAAATCTAAACATTGAAATTAAATAATTTAACACAAAACCAGAAATTAAAAGAATTGGGATCGAAATAAAACTAAAATTCATAATTAACTTGCATAGAAGGATTAAATTGAAAGAAATCAAAATTTGATACCGAAAATATTAAGATTTTATAATAAATTTGCATGAAAGGATGAAATTGAAATCAATGAAAACTTTAATACCAAAAATATTAAGGTATCTAGCCAAATCAGCAAAATTAAAAGACTGGGGACCTAATTGAAACTACAATATATAATCAATTTCAATTGAAGGACGAAAATGAAACAAATCAAAACCTATATAATAGCAATAAGGCTCAGAAAAACAAATTACACCATTCAGAGACTGAAATAAAATTTGTCAAAAAACAGCTACGCTGACGTTAGCTTACGCAGGAGGAGAGAGAAATGGGGGGTGAAATTTCAAACGACAATATATATATATATATATATATATATATATATATATATATATTAAAAAAATTAGTGCAATAACATATTTAAAAAATAATATAATAGAAAAAAGAGTAAATTAATAAAGGATATTAAAAACCCTTAAACTTTGATTACAATGCTTTTGGTGTTATAAAAAAAATTCAAAAAAAACAAACAAATCATCAATAGTGATCATATTAGATAAGTTATAATTGTTGTCCAAAAATAAAAGATGATCACTTGTATAATTTTTTTATTAACGTAAATGCCTGGGTTACCTTGCATATATCTCGATTAATCCCATGATTTCTGAAATTAACGACCATGTAAGCCTCAATTAACCATCATATTAGCAATCACATGGCTCGAACTTGAGACCACAGGAGAAATATATTTCATTGTCCGAAACTCTTACCACAGAACCATTTACTATATTATTATGCTCACTTGTATACTTAATAACAGGTGTGATCCACTCGAGTCATAATTAATAATATTTTTTAGTATAATTATATTTATCTTGTTATTTTTTTTAATAATATCAATAATATTGTAATAAAAGTCGATGTTTCTCTAAATTTCATTTTGTCTCTCATCTCTCCTATCTCGAATATTTGATTAAGAATTTTGTTATTCAGAATAACAATCTATAATGCTATTTCACTCCTTTTATTTTCCTCTACTTTCCATTCCTCAAATATTTTTAATTATTTATTTTCTTATAAAATATTTGAATTGTGTAAATGTTGCTTCCGGTTCAATTATACAACTCCAAAAAAAGTCAAAAGTTAGGTGGAAATTGCCATGCCAATTCAATGTTGCTAAACTTGACGCCCTTTCCTGGTGATGATAACACCAGGAAATAATGAATCATGATCGAATTGTGACTCATCATCATATATAAAAAGTAAAGAGTAGATCAAATTCTATATGGATATCAAACTTTAAAATCCTGTCTTAATTTTTTTTAATGACCGGGGTATCCGGGTCATCTTACACACACCTTGATTATTCTCCAGATCCACTGAACATTCTGCCTCAATGAGCATGTAAGACATAGTGAGGGTGACAGGCGTACCGTGCAGGGATGAAACCAGGAACAAGAGGGGAGGACCCTTCTAGCTCCCACTCTCACCGGGACTCAAACCTGGGTTCTGTGAAGGAGGGAGCTCCCATTTAACCACTGAGCCACACCCTTGCTAGTAATCCTGTCTTAATCTTAATTTTAATCTTAATCATACACGTGTGTGCTATCCAGTTACATTTTGTGAAATCAAGTTAGAGATAAAGCAAACTGAAGATACTACTGCTTGTGCCAGGTGCCAGGTTAAGAAACAGGGCAAGATTTCAAGCATGAATATTTGTGGCCTGTAAGCCCTCTTACGAGCTGCAGGGAAATTCATTCAATCATTCTACTTTCCTTTCTCAAAAGAAGGCCTTTTCTCTATGGCATTACAAGTGCTATTAGCCTTCAAATTATTGGTGGCTTATTGGAATCAAACGGCATAAAAATAATCTAAATAATCCCTTTTCAAGATCAAAAACCATCCCCTGCAACAATGGTTCAGAGCTTTCCAGTTATTGGTGGATTATTGGTTGCAATTAATCTAAATATGACCCTGATGCATAAAAATAACCTGTTAGGAGAGCCCTCGTGTAACAATCTTCAACAAATTTTAAAAAAATATCTCTATTTTTTTTAGAGAAAATTCTCTAGGATTTTTCTTGATATAAAAAGAAATAAAAATATTTTTGGGTTTATGATAACTGGAATAAAAACCTGAAATCTAAAAGGAGAAAACAAAAAAGGAGAAAAAACAACTTGAGTCTTTTGTGAGCAAATTCGAGGTAGCCCAGGCTTCCTTGAACAATTGATTTGCTTTAAAGCAATTTCACTCTCGATGCCTTTTGAATCTGTTCTTTGTCTTTTTATATATTTTGCCCTGGATACCTTTTGAATCTTGTTAAGATACCTTTCCAATACATTTTAGTTATTTCTTTGTATTTGGCTAGGATTGTATCCGTATAATGCCACCTATCCATCCTTACTGCTTTAGATCGATGTCGTCTCTTTGGTACTTATCTTTAATGTTAGGTGTCCATTTTTGGCTTGCTTTAATCTCAGCCGTCCACATGACATTATGGGTCTTTCTTCTGCGTGCCACATGTCACTGCCCGACTGTCCTTCTCCTGAGCGTTACACGTCACTGCCTAGCTTGCTTCCCTCTCGACCGTCCACATAAGTACCTTCCTTTTCATCTTAGCCATACACGCTGACATTCTCTTTCTTTCTTTTGCAGATAATCTTGTCGAGGAAGCTTCCTTTCCTTCATTCTTCATTTCTTCTTCTCCGAGAGTGCTAAGAGCCCCTGTCTGGCCTTTACTCCTTTCTTCTCCGATTTGTACCCTGAGAGCCATGAGAGAGCCTGTGGTGGCCGTGAAGTAGCCAGGACAGTCACGACTACCCCTCCCTTCGAAAACCTTGTCCTTAAGATTCGGGTAAGTCTTTTTCACCCACCCTTCTTCTACCCACTCAGCATATTCAGATAGTTGGCCTTTCCATTTTACTAAAAGTTCTCTTTTCTCTCTTCTTCAGCTATTCTGTTGTTTTGGTCCAAAATCTCCTTGGGTTTGGGTTGGGTCTCATGATTTGACTCCAAATCGGGTAACCATGGCTTTGGGATGATGTTCTTCCCGACCCATCTTTTTAACAAAGACATGGAAGATGTGGTGTATTTTGGATTCTTGGGGTAGATTAAGTTGGTAAGCTATTGTCCCTATTCTCTTTAGTATTTGAAACGGTCTGAAATACTTGAAAGCTAACCTTCCATTTTTGTTTTTTGGTATGATGGATTGCTTGAATGGCTGGAGTTTTAGGTACACCCACTCTCATTCGTTAAAGCTTACTCCTTCCTTGTGTATATTTGCTTGTTTCTTCTGTTTTTCCTAAGCTAGGTTTAAATGATGTTTAATTTTTGCTAGTTGTTCTCCCCTTTGTAATAATTGTGTCTCTGCTACTTGATTTTTGGTTGACCCTGGAATGTAATTTGTAATACTGGGGGAGGGTGACCGTATATGGCTTTAAAGAGGGTAGTTTTTAGGGATGCATGATAGCTTGTGTTATAACAGTATTCTGCCATGGTCAACCAGTTTGTCCATCCTTTCGGATTGTCCCCCATGTAACACTTGAGGTACCCTTCTAGGGTTTTATTGGTGGCCTCGGTTTGCCCATCTGTCTGGGGGTGGTATGCAGTAGATAATAGTAGTTTGACTCCCTAAATTTGGAATAGCTCACCCCAAAATTTGCTTGTGAAGGTGGGGTCTCTATCTGAGACTATGTTGTTGGGCAACCCATGCAATTCCATGATATTCTGTGAAAATAGGTCAGCAATTTTTGTAGCACTGTAGGGATGTGAAAGGGGGATAAAGTGAGCATACTTAGTCAGCCTGTCTACTACTACCATAATGGTTGTGTATTGGTTAGATTTGGGTAGTCCTTCTATGAAATCCATGGATATAGAGGACCAAGGCCGGGAAGTTATGGGTAGTGGTTGTAGGAGACCTACTAGTTTGGTGTTCAGACCCTTGGCCCTTTGACAAATCTCACATTGTCTAATATAGGCCTGAATTTATGCTTTCACACCCTTCCAAAAGAAATTTTCTTGGGGTTTTTTCTACTCCTGAATGGCCCAAAGTGGGGCTATCATGAATATATTCCAGGATGGTTTCTTTTAAGGGGCTGGTCTGGCTCACATATATCCTTGCTTTGTAGTAAAGTACTCTCTTTATTTGAAACTTCATGGACTCCACTGTTTCTTACTCTATTTTCTGCATGATTTCTTGTATTTCGGGGTCCTTCTTGTAGCTTTCTTTCTTTTGGTCTACCCATTTTATCAAAGGAGTAGAGATTGCCCAAAGAGTGCCTTCCTCTGTGATCTCCTCCTTTCTTGAAAGAGCATCTGCTACTAGCTTTTTCTTCACTACTCTGTACTCTACCGTAAAATTGTAGCCTAATAACTTGGTTAACCAGTTTTGTTGTGTTGGGGTCCCAATCCTTTGTTCTAGTAGGTACTTTAGGCTTTGTTGATCTGTTTTTACCCTGAATGCCTGTCCTAGAAGATATGGCTGCCATTTTTGTACAACCCTAATTAAGGCAAGGAATTCCTTCTCATAGGTGGACAATAGTAATTCCCTGCCCTTGAGGCCCTTACTGAATTAAGAAATTGGCATGCCTTCTAGCATCAATACTGCACCAATTCCAGTGCCTCTAGCATCACATTCTACCACGAAGTTTTTATTGAAGTCTGGTAGGGCTAGTACGAGAGGTAAAGATACGACCTTTTTTAGTAGTTCAAAGGCTTAATCAACCTCTTGATCCCATAAAAGGCCCCATTTTTCCGTAACCTTATTAAGGACCCAGCAATACCTCCGTATGCTTTGATGAATCTTCTGTAGTAACCTGGTAGGCCTAAGAATCTCCTTAGTGACTTGAAAGTTTTTGGTTTCGGCCAGTTGAGCAGGGCCTCCACCTTGCCATGGTCTGCACGGACCCCCTGTTAGGAAACAATGTGTCCCAGGTAGTCAATCTCTTCGCTGGTGAACTTGCATTTATATTTTTTTTTACAAATAACTGATATTTTACTAGGGTTTCAAACACCAACCTCAGATATCTGAGATGTTCTTCAGATTGGCTGTATATGAGAATATCATCGAAGAAGACTAAGACAAATTTCCTGAGATAAGGGCGGAAAATCTCGTTCATAGCCCTTGAAAAGTTGAGGGAGCATTAGTAAGCCCAAAAGGCATTACTAGGAATTTACAGTGTCCTTCGTAGGTTCTAAAGGTTGTTTTTGGGATGTCCTCCTTCATTCTAATCTGGTGGAAGCCTGATCGGAGGTCTAGTTTTGAGATGATTTGTGAACCATGTAGCTCATCTAACAACTCTTCTACCACAGAATGATAGATATATGTTTCATTGTTTCTTCGTTTAACACCCTGTAGTCTACACACATCCTCCAGGACCCATCTACCTTCCTTACTAGTAGAACTGGGGATGAGAATGGGCTCTGGCTAGGTCTTATGGTGCCCATAGATAAAATCTCTTTAACCAGCTTCTCAATTTCTGTCTTTTGATAATAGGGGTAGTGGTATGGTCTGACATTGATTGGTGAGGTGTTGTCTTTTAGCATGATGGAATGGTCATGGAATCTTTTGTGTGTTGGGGGTGGGGGGGTAGCCTTGAGGTTTCCAAGAAAATTTCTGGATTTCGGTGAGTAGGTTATCTATCTGTTTTGGTACCTGGTCGTGTTCGAAACCTATTTCCTAAACTTGTAAGATCAACCCTTCCTCAGCCCTTCTAAGCTTGTGTAAGAAGGCAGGGATGCAATCTACTTCCGAGCCTTCTGCCCTCATCCCTCTAATTAGAATCTTTTGGTTTCCCTGTCGGATTTCCATTTTAAGGGAAGTGAAGTCCCACAATATTGGTCCTAGTCCCCTGAGCCATTGTATTCCTTATACCACATCACAACCACCTAATGGGAGTATGTACATCTGGGTAGAGAATTGGCCACCTTGTATTATGAATTTCACCTCATTACAACTCCCTTCACTCCATAATTTGGATCCATCAGCAATATGGACCGCAATGGGCTCATGTCGTTTGACTTTTAGCCCCATCCTGCAAGCGACTGGAGGATGGATGAAGTTATGTGTACTCCCGGTGTCAATTAGGGCTATGAACTCAAAACATTTTACCCTGACTTTTACTCACATCGTTTTTCTGGTTAAGACTTTGGATAATAGCATGGAGAGAGATCCCAATTTCTACCTCACCATTCTCCTATTGTTCCCCAAGTCCGGTAAGTATTCTGATATGTCTGGTGGGTTGGCTTCCCCTTCAATCTCCTCTACATTTGTGGCCTGAGCCCATTTATTATCACACTTGAAACACAGGCCCTTGTCCCGTTTCTCTTTTATTTAGGCTGGCGTGAGCCGTTATATGAAAGCTGGCTTCTCGACTCTAGGCTGAGGGGACACAGGGTTCCATCCCTAGAACCCGGTACTGTTAGGTTTCCAAGACTTCCTCATGATAATTAGATTCTCTTCCTACATCCTTGCTAATCCATAAGTCGTACCAAATTTTCTGGGTTTAACATCCTCACTCCCATTTTGATTTCATCCCTTAATCCTCCTAGGAAACAGCTTGTCTTGTGTGAGTCTGACAGTCCCCTAACCCTGTTCGTGAGCATCTCGAATTGGGTTTTGTAGTGCTCCATCGAAGAAGTCTGGTTTATACTTATAAGAGCCTTCATAGGATCGTCGTAGGGCGAGGATTCATGATATGACCATATTATTTGATACTTTCATCCATATTTAGCTAGTGTTTTGCATATGTTTTGTGTATAAAATGCCTTGATATTCTTTGTTTTATATTTTGAAGGCATTTTTGGATGAAAGATGCAAAAAGAAAGTAATTGGAGGTGATTGACAGATTTGACCTTCAATCGGTGTTTTGTGAAGAGTGGAAGCTCTAGAGATCGAAATGAAGTGATTTTAGTGACATTAAAAGCTAATATCCATAAATTTATGTAAAGCTAAGGAAAAAGAAATAAAATAAGGAAAATCATGGAAATCACAACCTTCAAAGTCAAATCTTGCAATCTGCTGATATCGACCTATTCCCATTTCAACTTCAATATCTCGAGTTACAGAAGTCTGATTGATGCAAAATTAATTGGCGTTCAATAAGGAAGTGGTGGCCAGCACAAAAAAAAGCACAAAATCTTCCTCCTCCAAACCCTAAATCATGTGTTCTTCCATCTTATTAAGTAGTTGTTCAATAGTTATGCAAGGCTAAACTCTTTTCTTGGTTGCGAGGACACAAAAACCTTCGAATTTCAAGAACCGTGAGATTTATTCTCCCTTCTATTTTCAGTTTATGTTATGAAGGAATATGATTGTTTTCCTATGCATATTTCCTATGATTGTTGTTGATGATTGCTAGAGCAGACTCGAAGTTATTGTTGTGAACAATCTATTGCTAAGTTTAATATGAAAACCGGAGTTTTGATATATGAACTTGTGGAGCAACTAAGCTTGATAATTATGGCGGAACTACATTATTGAACTTAGAGAGAACATTTGAATAAATTGACACAAGTTGCAGACAACTTGTATGTTAATCTTGATGAAATTATCTAGTTTTTAAAGCTACCATTAAATTGAATCATTAGTGCGGACACTTTTATTATTTATTGGTTAGGATTAGTTATACGGAGGATCCGTTAATTAATCACGTTAAGAAAAGATAAAATTTCAGAACATAAACTGCATTTCTTTGTTTCAAGGATCGGTTCTAATTTCCGTAGGTGGATATATGCTTGTGACCAAGGTTTGTTTTCTTGATAAGTTTCGGTTTTAATTGATTTTGTTTGCTAGTTTAATTACTTCCATAGTTTAGATAATCACAAACCAAATCCCTCCAATCACATAATGTACAACATAAAAATTTGACTTGAAACTTTCTCATGGGATCGACCCCTTGCTTGCTCTATACTATCTTGTGTATTTTAAGGTAGGGTAATTAATTTGTGCGACCGTGACATCACAATAAATTTTGGCGCCATTGCTGGGGAGGTAATTTTAATTGATTGTTATGCTTGTATAGTTATTTTAATTTTCTGTGATTAAAAAAAAAGAAACATAATTTTTGCTTGCGACGGTACTATTCACTTGCGGCAGCGGTACTGTGTTCAAAACAGAGTGTTTGGTGGAATTAGGTATCGATCTTTTGTTTCTTAAAGGAAAACGACGATCTGAACAGGACTAGTGATAAATCACTAGCCCTACCCTAATGACGCCAAATTTCGCTCGTTTCTAGTGTTTTTAGGCAGTTTTATTTTTCTATCGTAAATTTTTTGTACAATTTGCATTTTTTGTACAATATCGTAACAATTCAAAACGAATCTGGAGGGCCCTTACGAAGGTCTCCCAACTGGTGAGAATTCCGATCTCTTTTAATTCTTGATACCATGTTATCGCTTTTCCTTCCATGTGAAAATTGGCGATAAACAGTTTGTGCTGAGCTGGGGTATTATGGAAATTAAAGAATTGATTGACCTTGTATACCCAACTAATAGGGTCATCCTCGTTAAACCGAGGAAACTCTAGCCTTATTGATTTGAGCTGGAATGGTTGAGCTACTTCCTGTGCAATGACTTCCTGTCTTGGGTCTCCGTTAACAGACTTGTTCGGAGAAAGGGGTGGGGAACCCATGGGCCTTTTCCCTTGGGCTTTCAATCTGATCAATTCTGGCAAACATGGTTCTCAGTTGTTGAACTATGTCTTCTAATATTTCTTGTTGGTTCTGTTGATTCTGTTGTTGTGCTTCCTGCTGTTATTTCATTCCCAATACTGTCTCTAGTAATTGAGATACCCTTATGCCTTCAGTCATCCGAGAATATGGCTCTGATACCACTTGTAACAATCTTCAACAATTTTAAAAAAATATCTCTATTTTTTTAGAGAAAATTCTCTCGGGTTTTTCCTGAAGTAAAAAGAAATAACAATATATTTGGGTTTATGATAACTGGAATAAAAAAAACTGAAATCTAAAAGGAGAAAACTAAAAAAGAGAAAAAACAACTGAGTCTTTCTGAGCAGATTCGAACAATTGATTTGCTTTAAAGCAATTTCACTCTCGATGCCTTTTGAATTTGTTCTCTGCCTTTTATAGATTTTGCCTTGGAAGAGTTAGGATACCTTTCCAATACATTTTAGCTATTTCTTTGTATTTGGCTAGGATTGTATCTGTGGTATGATGCCACTTGTCCATCCTTACTGCTTTAGAATGACGCCATCTCTTTGGTACTTATCCTTAGTGCCAGGTGTCCTTATTTGGCTTGCTTTAATCTCGGTCATCCACGTGACCTTCTGAGTCTTTCTTCTGTGTACCACATGTCACTGTCCGGTTGTCCTTCTCCTGAGCGTTAGATGTGGCTACCTGGCTTGCTTCCATCTCGACCATCCATGTAAGTAACTTCCTTTTCATCCTAGCCATACACACTGACATTCTCTCTCTTTCTTTTGCAGATAATCGTGTCGAGGAAGATTCCTTTCCTTCAGTCTTCATTTCTTCTTCTCCGAGTGTGCTGAGAGCCCCTGCCTGGCCTTTACTCCCTTCTTTTTCTCTGATCTGAGCCCTGAGAGAGCCTGTGGTGGTCGTGGAGTAGCCAGTACAGTCACACCTCACCACTAACTAGATACCACTTCAGAATAAGAATATTTCCAAGGCTTCAAATTGAAAAATGAAATTGAAATCGCCTCAAACCACAACAATAATATATAATGTTATACAAGTTCAAGACAAGATGTTCTTGCATGCAGTGTATGCATGGCTGCAACGACGGACGATTGGTCTGCCAACGTACAAAAAACACATCTAAATAAACAAACTCAACTGAAAAAACATATTTATTTTCCATGTAAGGAATGATAAGATACGTGTTGACATAATTCTGAGATTTTAAACAAACCGCATATGATTTTAAACAACCCATAACCGATTTTATTTTTCTTCGCTCTCTTCTTCATCTTCTTCTTCCATGGAAAACATTCGTATTTTTATTAAACCTAAACTTACTTATAACCTCGAAAACACATGCAGGAAAAAAAATTCTCAATAGTTCAACACCAACACTCTGACTTCAATGATTAAAAACCAACACAAAATATTTAATGTTCCAATGTTATTTACAAAACCAAATTGAAACTTTTTTTATGAAAAAAACACAGAAAGATAATAAAGGAAAGAAAAGTGAAGTGTTATAACAAGTATGTCATCAATGTACATGATTTTCTAATGAAGAGTATGACCATGGTAGAAAGACATAACAATAAAGTTTATGTTAAGGGATTGGCTTCTAATGAAGTTAGAGTTATCCATTATAGGAAGCTAGAAGAAGTCATTAAATTGCAATATCAAAACAAGAATAATAAAGTTTTTTTATTCATATTTTATTGGTATGATATCACCATAGATAAATTAAATTTGATCTTCATCATGTTTTAGTCAAATTTAAGATAAAATATAGATTTTGCATACTAATTATGTTTTTGTTTTCACCAAACAATTCAGCAAGTTGATTACACATGCACTCCTTCCTTCATGAATGTATTGATAAAGTAATTGCATGAGATGATGTTGATCCATATTGAGTTATTTTGTCTACTAACTTAGAAAAAAAATCAAGTTTTTGCACCATTGAGAATATTTTTATTTATCCTAACATTAAGGAGTTACATGATATTTTGAGAACCCCCGAACTTACATAAGCCTTTATTTCATGTTGCTTAATTTATTTATTGCAATTTATTTTTATTTTATTGGATTGCATATGTATGCATGCTATTTATTTTCTTAAGTAGTCACATACTCTACTATGAGTCTCTAAAAGCTCTAAAATTAGATATACAGATTTAGTTATTGAGTATGACTTATGTCTACTAATTCTCACTTGGACTTCCACTTGGATTGAAGCTCACCCTATTTACTGTGTATCGTGAAGTCTCTTTCATTATCATGTAAAGTAAGGTTAAGAGCCTAGGTTACCCTATTTGTAGTTCATATAATTTGAAAAGTTAAGAAGTGCTTAGGATTAGGCAAGCCAAGCTAAATATTTTGCTTAAAAATATTTTGCATTAACAATCCAATATTTTGCTTCATTTACATGTTTATTTACTCTTTTTTTGTATAAATTCATATTGAATAAGTACAATAAAAAGGATACAAACATATAACACATTTGAAAGCTTAATTTTCCTTAAAGGCCAACATAAAAATAAGGAATGATATATGATGAGAGATATCAAACGTAGCATAATCATTAAGACAAGATCAACTTTGTACAAGGTGAAACAAATAATAAGCTTGCTTGAACCAACACTATATTTTGGACCACTTACTATAAAAATGTCTTCTCATAATTCTTCATTGAAAAGATTTACCTTGAAGTACTATTTGAATATTAGTGACAAGGAGTCAAACTACTTGGTATTGATTTGAATCCTAAGATAATATTTTTGGTACTAGTTTATGTTTCGAGGATGCATAATCAAACTACTTGATATTGGTTTAAATTGAAGTGAGACAAGACAAAACTTTTTGTTCTAGTTTGAATTCTGGTGTCACAATATTAAACTACTTAAATTGTGTTTGACATTGTGGTTTCTGTTGTGGTCGAGCTTTAAAAAAATAGTTTCATTAAAAACACTTTTAGTTGCGGTTCATAACTAAAATTGAAATGTCTGGTTAAAATTGTGGTTGCATTTGAGCTTTAATAAAAAATTATTTCGTGTATTTGGTTACCATGTTTTTCATATTGCTGTCAACTTGTGAAATTACTTTAAAGGACACACACATATATATATATTTTTTAAATATTGTAGATTTAATAATCATAATAATAAAATATATTAAGTAATTCAAGTAAATTAGACACATGTTTTTATTCTCCCATCAAACTACTTGAAATTCGATCATCACGAACTAAATTCATACGTTAAGGCCTCTGCAATCCCTTGCTATTTGATCGAGAAACAACATATGGTAAAATATCATTAGGAACAACATTTGTGATCCATACTGATTTTCAGGATCTCTATCTACATGCTGTAGAGATATAATTCTAAGGCGAAATCCAGTTGCAAGTTTTTTAATTTCATTCAGGATTCCGCTGATCTTCTTAAATTTATGATCCATATCAATCGAAAAACAACAAGGTTGTGGAGTGAAATGAAGTCACGCGTCTTACCCTTCATCATACTGATCTTTATCTACATATTTTTTTAAAATATGATTTTTATATTTTTTTTTTCAAAATCGGATTGGGCCTGACCCAACTAAATGGGTCGTCCTAGCCAAGTTGAGCCAAAACACCCACTAAATGTATTTCATTATAACCTAAGTCATATATAAACTAGTCTAGGAATAAAAATACTTGGTGCTGTCAAATAAAATAAAAATGATAGCGTTTTGTTGTTTAATGGGAATTGGAAAAGCAAAGGAAATCACTTAAAATGATAACTCAAGTCTAATCACATAGTAAAAGAAGGCATCAGGAGAGAAGAGTAGGAAAAGAATTGGTTACTTTCTTAGGAGCCCCAGACAAAAAGCTTTTCGTGAAACGGAGTTTTGGTGATTTTATTATGTGGGACCCACACAATTTTTCAGTTTTTTTGCCTTAACCAAACACTAATATACCAACATTTTTGCAAACTCAATTTAAACCACAATACCATACCAAACACCCATTGAGTTCTTGTTGAATTTCAATAACATAAGATAAAACTTATGGCAGTTATTTCAATTCTAGTGATACAACATCAAACTTCTTAGTACTAGTTTGAATTTTAGTGCCATGAAATAATTTTTTTGCTATTGGTTTAAATTATAATGATGTAGGATAAAAAATTTAGAATTGGTTTGAATATTAGTTATGCATACTCAAATTATTTTGTGCTAGTTTAAATTTTATTGATGTAATTAATAGTTCATGTAGTGATATGAATTTTTAGTGACACATAATCAAACTACGCAGTACTGGTTTGAGTATAATGACACAAGATGAGACTTTTGGTATTAATTTGAACTGTAATGATGTAGGATCAAACCTTTTGGTATTAGTTTGGATTGCAATGATGCAAGATAAAACTTCTTGTTCCAGTTTAAGTTCCAATGGCATAGAATCAAATTACTTAATACTTATTTGAATTCCAATGAAGCAAGATCAAACTTTTGGTATTAATTTGAATTATAATGATACAAGATCGAACTTTTTGGTACTAGTTTGAATTCCAATGATGCAAAATAAAACTTCTAGTACTAGTTTGAATTGTAATGATGCATGATAGACTTTTGGTACTAGTTTGAAATTCAATGACACAAAATAAAACTTTTTAATATTGGTTTAAACTCTAACTAATGGATGAGCGTGGTTCATTCATCATATTAGTTCAACCCTATTAACTCTTTATTCAGTTTTCTTCTAATATAGTTTGAGGATGTCCTTAAAATGTTTTGTACTTTTATCATGAAAAAATAATGATCTACCTATTTGACATGTGTTAAAAAATTTATATCATTATTTTAGGTTTATTATTTCCATGAATGCTTTCAAATAAATTTCCCTAGATGTAGCCAACATGAGTCACACACTCATCATTATCATCACATAGTTGTTTTGAAAAAACATTGCTCCTAAAAGACTTAGCCACTTTTATGATGCACACATTTACCATCTTCATCACAAATTCTTTCAAATGTATTTACCCTTAATATATCTACTCGTGATTATATTTATATTATCCATCATGAAGCATACATACATTATCATCATAAGTGTTTTCAAATAGAGTTACCCTTAGCATATCTAGTTGTTTTTATCTTCTTTCCTTTATCTAAAAAAAGTTATACACTCATACTAAATTCTTTCAAACAAAGTTGCTTCCTAGCTAGTTGATTTTTTTTATCTCTCTTAGCCATCATGAGGAACACCAATGTCATTCTCATCCTAAATTCTTCAATATAGATTTACCTCTAATTAGTTTGATTCTTTATCTTTCCATTATACACCATGAGGCTAAAAAACATCATCAATCTCACTATGAACTTTACAAATTTAGTTAATAACCATTTTATTTTAAAATCAACTTGTTTGTTTTGGGGTAATGTTGTAAATTTTCATGATTATATCTATTTAAGCTAATTTTGAAATGAAATTATTGATATGTATGTAATTTAAAGATTGTTTCATGAAAACAAAACTCATTTGGTTGAAAGCCCAAAACTTTCATTAAATGTCAAGATGCAATATTTGGGTATTTTCAACAAAGAATGAGGTATATACAGGTTGTGATTGTAAGAAAGAATGGTCATCTTATGATTTTGACTCATTTGTCTTATAGAAATTAAGGGATTTTCCAATAATGGAAGCCTGTTTTGGAAAGGAAAGGTTGGATTCTAAATAAAAGTTTTGGTTTTCAAACAGAGAAGTCTTGCTTTGCATTTTGTTGATGATTTGGTTTCATACAAAAAACAATATCCATAATATAAATATGTCATGATTTTACTTCAAAAAATATTTATTATCTTTTTAGAGGTTAAAACTTATCAATACAAATATACAATTTTTTTTATTAGAAATGACATTTTAAATGCATATACTTGTGTTTACAAGAAAATGAGATATTCATAAGGCTTAAACATTGTTTAATGGTTCAAAGACATATGATCATTAATGGCATGTAGAGATCATTTGTCTTTATCACCTTAATTTTTGCATTTCAATGATTGATTTCACTACAACATTAAATTCTTCAAGTTTTTTTCATGCCTTTTCATTACATATTATCTTTTATTCAAGAGGCTTTAAATGGATTTTGTTGCCTGATCTTTCCTTGTTTTTTTTTATCTACTTAAAGAATTTCAAGAATTTACTTATAGTGGTCCACTTTTTATAATCAAGTTATTTTTATAAGTAAGGTTTCCATTTTTAAGTTTAGTTGGAAGTAAAAAGGATAGTTTTAAGGTTTTAGTAATACAGATTATCAAAAGGATACTTTTAAGGTTTTAATAATATAGATTATGAAGATGTTATCCTTTCAATGTTCATTAAGGGTGAAAAAAAGACTTTAAGATTCATATTATAAGGACTACCTCTAATAGTTTCTTGATATATCTTGTAAATTGACAAAAAAAAATGATTTTGCCATTATATATAACCATTTTGGATGAAAATAGAAAGCTAAATATTACTTCATTAAAACATCTTTTGATTTTAAAATATCAATTGTTCATTGAAAAATATTTTCTTCATTAAAAGATAGAATGTACCATTAAATATATTAAATACAATAAAATCTAAAAAGGGTCTTGTGATTCCATTTGTAAAGTTAAGGCATCAATTTTTTTATAATCAAAGTACTCACAACTCATTCAAAAGGCAATTTGAACCTATTTATTCACATACCAACTGGAAGATCGCAATCATCATTAAGATAATATCATTTCTATTTAGCTTAAAATATTTTAAGAATTATGTTATGTTCACTAGTTCTTTTTAAATAATAACCACCCGTTTTGAATCAAGTTGTTGATATACTTATTCAATCCTTTAAAAAGATGAATGAAATAACCTAAGGCTCCTTAATGACACTCACAATTAATATGTTTATGTACCATTTTAGGAAAGGTTGTTGGATGGGTTTAGGGGGTGTTTAGGAAACAAAAAAAAGTGTTTTAATAAAAAAAATTGCTTTAAATTATTTTTTTTAGTGTTCTTAGATCATTTTAAAATGTTGATGTCAAAAATAATTTTTAAGAATAAAAAAAATATCATTTTTATATATTTATAAACGAAAAGTACTTTGAAAAGAAATCTTAACCACACTACCAAATGAGC
>CM063592.1:8797863-8825740 GCA_032356905.1 Salix exigua
CTTCAGTGCCCGTGGCAATTAAGTTTTGATGTATGTAATAGGGTGTGGACCTTTAATGTGTAGAGATTAAGGGGTTATTTCTATTTTAGTGATGGGTTAAAATATAAATACCACAAAGGCACTTGGTTGCCTATAAATATGGGGTCATGGTCCCTAGATTACAAGTTCATAATTTTCACTCTTACACCCATTGTTAGAGAGAATACTAAGGCTAAGGTTGAGAGATCAAAGGGCTCTCAAGGAGAACTTGTTAATCTAGAAGGCCATCCATACGATTTCCGGTTATGGATTCAGGTACGCTTCCGTTTTATCGTTTATGCGTTCTTGATAATTCGACATGAATACAATTTCTATATGCTATGAAATTCAAGATCTAACAAGTGGTATCAGAGCCACTTCATGTTGAATTATTGAGAAAATATGCAAGTGAGATTTCATTCTTATATGTATAATTTAGAATGAAGCAAAGTTAATATATGTATATATTAGAGTGGCAGCCGAAGTTGCCACTCTATTATCAAGTTAGATGAAGCAAAGTTTAAACTTTGCTTCAAACTTTGAATCAAACTTTGTTGGCAGCCCGTAGGCTGCCAACAAAGGTAGAATAACAAGAGGTCATATATATATATATGACCAGTAACAGTCATATATATATATATGACAACTAAAGAGGTAATATATATATATGACCAATAACGGTCATATATATATATGACCAGCGCTGGCTGCCAGCCAGCGCTGGTGAGAATGGTGACACTGGCAGCCCGTAGGCTGCCAGTGTAGGAGATATAACCAGCGCTGGCTTGCAGCCAGCGCTGGTGGTGAAGAACTGGCAGCCCGTAGGCTGCCAGTAAAGAATAATGAGAATTAGCAGTCCACGGATCAAATATAATCTGAAGCAAAGTCCCCTGATCATCTCGATCAGCCAAAATCACAAGAAAGTTAGCATCCTTTACTGGCTTTCATCTTCACTGGCATTTTATGTTCACTAGGGACGTGTTGAGCGATGAACAGATTAAGGAGTGTGAGGAATTGGGGATATTATTATTTGATCTTAATAATTATTGTGCTTTAAAGTTTGATCTTTATTAGTTAGTGCTCAAAGATGAGTAAGTGCATAATAATAGTGCAAGCACTTAAATTAGTTAGTGCTCAAGGATAAATTAGTGCACAATAATGGTGCAAGCACTTAAATTTGTTTATTATTATTAATCAATTATTGTGTCAAATAGATTAAGACATATATATATATATATATTATGGGCCAAAGCAAATAACTTATGGGCTTTAGACCCATATAATTTTTATGGTTTTTTTTTGGGCTTCAGCCCATAACAAATAACTTATGGGCTTTAGACCCATATAATTATTATGGTCTTTGGGCTTCAGCCCATAGCAAATAAATTATGGGTTTTAGATCCATATAATTTTATGATCTTTGGGCTTTAGCTCATAGCAAGTAAATTATGGGCTTTAGGCCCATATAAAATATTTTAAATTATGGGCTTTAGCCCGTAGAAAATTTTAGCCCATAATAAAATATGTATTAAGTAGGCTGGTTTAGGATCCGAGTTGGCTCAACCCGGTCCAGCCGCAAGGTCAAAGTCAACAGTTGACTTTGTAAATAAAAAAAAATGCAAATTTATTTTTCAAATATTGGTATGGTGATATATATATTTTACAAGGAATTAATTAAAATAATATGTCACCAAAGTGACCTCTTTTGTGGAGATTAATTTCATTTTGAAATATAAATGGTTATGTGTATGCGATTTATGTTCTTATTGATCGGCCCAAAGGAAGGTCAATATTTAAGGTAAATGCATATACACATGTAGTAATTAACATGTGATGATTTTTTGGTTATACATGTGACTAATTAATCGACCCAAAGGCTGATTTATTTTTGACATGTTCTTATTATCAATGTTTGATTACTACATTAAGATATCACTTACAAATTAATATTTTATCCAAAGATAAAATATTAATGGAGTGCTCGATATCTTAAGATAGGTTTTACCTTTATTTGAATTAATTTATTTTGCTTTTAAGATAAGTTTTGTTTATGAGCATGTTTCAATTGTTGTTGTTCTTTTTCAGCGATTAATCCTGCAAATATAACTGCCAGTATCAACTCAATTCCTATGCTTAATGGCTCTAACTTCAAGTCTTGGAAAGACAATCTTTTGATTGTTCTTGGAGTTATGGATCTTGACCTTGCGTTAAGGACTGATTCTCCCTTACCACTTACGAATGAGAGTACCTCTGATGAAAAGAGGGATATGGAAAGGTGGGAGAAATCAAATCGCATGTGTATGATGATCATGAAGAGGGCCATTCCGTAAGCATTCAGGGCACAATGTCCGATCAAATCACAACAACTAAGGAATTCCTTGCCAATATTGAAAAGAGATTCGTTAAGAATGAAAAGGTTGAAATTGGTACACTCTTGACAAGTCTCATTTCAATGAAGTATAAAGGCAAAGGCAATGTAAGGAGTACATTTTGGAGATGTCGCATCTTGCTTCCAAACTCAAAGCACTTCAGCTTGAACTCTCCGAGGACTTGCTAGTGCATCTGGTTTTAATATCTCTTCCTGCACAATTTAACCGAGTTTAAGGTGAGCTACAATTGTCGAAAGAGACTTGGTCTCTGAATGAGCTCATCTCACACTCGTGTTCGGGAAGAGGAAAGGCTTAAGCAAGATAGGACAGAGAGTGCTCACTTAGCCACCGCTTTTAAAGGTAAGGGAAAGAAAAGAAAGAATGTTAAGGAAGTTGCAGTACGATGACCTCAAAAGAAACAATTAACGAAATCAAATGATTCGATTAGTACTGGTTGTTTCTTTTGTGGTGTTGAAGAGCATAAAAGAAGCAATGCACCAACTATCACGCTTGGCGTGCTAAGAAAGGTATGCTTCTTGCTTTGGTTTGTTCCGAAGTTAATTTAACTCGGTACCTAGACACACGTGGTGGTTAGATTCGGTGCAACAACTCACATCGATGTGTCTATGCAGTGGTTGCCTGAGTTGCCGAAAGCCAAATGATGTTGAAAGATATATCTATGTAGGCGATGGCAAGACGGTTGAAGTTGCGGCAATTGGAAAATTTAGATTATTGTTAAAGACTGGACTTTATTTGGATCTTAATGAAACTTTTGTTGTACCGTCTTTTAGACGGAATTTGATTTCTATTTCTGCTTTGGACAAATCTGGTTATTCTTGTTCATTCGAAATGGAAAATTTAGTTTGTTTTATGATTCCAAATTATCCAGTTCGAGTTCTTTATCTGGTTATGATAATCTATATTCGATTGATACAATTGCTTCATTTAATGAATCCCTGCAATTAAGTACACGAGGTACCAAGAGAAAATTAATTACCGAGAATTCAGGTATATTATGGCACAAACGATTAGGTCATATCTCTAAAAAGAGAATAGAGAGACTTGTGTCAGATGAAATTCTCGATCCCTTAGATTTTACAAATTTTGATATTTGTGTTAATTGTATTAAGGGAAAACAAACCAATACAAGGAGATTTGTAGCCAACAAGACTATGGACATCTTAGAACTAATACATACAGATATTTGTGGGCCATTTCCTACTGGTCGCTTGGAATGGTCAACAATATTTTATAACGTTCATAGATGATTTTTCCGGATATGGCTATGTATATCTCATAAGTGAAAAATCACGATCCATCGGATGTGTTCAGAAGTTATAAAGTTGAAGTGGAAAATCAACTCAGTAAAAAGATTAAAAGCGTCAGATCGGTCTGTGGTGGTGAATACTATTGTAGATATGGTGGTTCAGTAGAACAACGTCCCGGACCATTCGCTAAATTCCTAGATGAATGCGGTATCATCCCATAGTACACTATGCCGGGTTTGCCCAATATGAATGGTGTTGTTGAAAGACAAAACAAAATGCTTAAGGACATGGTAAGGAGTATGATTAGTCATTCCACCTTACCAGAATCACTCTGGGGAGAAGCACTTAAGACTGCAGCATATATCCTTAATCGAGTACCCACTAAATCAACTACCAAAACCCCTTATGAGCTTTGGACAGGTAAGAAACCTAGTCTAAAACATTTGCATGTTTGGGGATGTCCAGCTGAGGCAAGGCCTTATAGGCCTAATGAAAAGAAACTGGACTCTAGGACGGTAAGTTGTTATTTTATTGGATACTCGGAAAGATCCAGGGGGTATAAATTTTATGATCCCACAACTAGGTCGATTTTCGAGACGGGAAATGCACGATTCTTTGAGGATGTCGAGTTTGCGGGAGGTGATAAAGATAAAAACTTTGTCTTTGAAGAGGAATATATTGATATTCCCACAGGTGTCATTAGCATTGGTCAAGATTCTAATTTTGACCATGTTGAAGACACAACGAATCAAGACAATGTTGAAGCACCTTCTATTCAAGAAATTGTTCCAGAAGAACAACCTCGAGCACCTCTAGAATCTATGCCATTAAGAAGATCCACTAGAGAGAAGAGAAGTGCAATATCAGACGATTATATTGTATTTCTCCAAGAACATGAGGTAGATATTGGAGTGATGGAAGATGATCCTATCAATTTCCATCAAGCCATTAAAAGTTCTAACTCTCAAAAGTGGATTTATGCCATGAATGAGGAGATTAAGTCAATGAGAGACAACAATGTGTGGGATCTTGTCCCATTACCTGAAGGTGTGAAACCCATTGGTTGCAAATGGATATTTAAGACCAAAAGGGATTCAAAAGGTGATGTGGAGAAGTACAAGGCACGTCTTGTTGCAAAGGGCTTTACACAGAAAGAAGGTATCGATTATAAAGAGACTTTCTCTCCAGTATCTTCGAAAGACTCTTTCAGAATTATAATGGCATTGGTGACACATTTCAATCTTGAGTTACATCAGATGGATGTAAAGACAGTGTTTCTCAATGGTAACATTGATGAGACGATCTATATGTTGCAACCTGAAAACTTTGTGTCTGGAGACCCAAAGAATATGGTTTGCAAACTTAAGAAATCCATCTATGGACTCAAACAAGCATCTCGACAATGGTATTTCAAGTTTCATCAAGTGATCATCTCATTTGGTTTTGAGATGAATTTGGTCGATGATTGTATATACCATAAGTTCTGTGGGAGTAAATATATTTTTCTGGTTTTGTATGTCGATGACATCTTGCTTGCCAGCAGTGATATAGGCTTATTGCACGAAACCAAGAAATTTCTAGCTAAGAATTTTGAGATGAAAGATCTTGGTGAAGCCTCTTTTGTATTAGGTATTCAGATACATCGAGATCGCTCTCGAGGTATTCTTGGATTATCACAAAAGAGCTATATCGAAAAGGTTCTTAAGAGATATGGCATGCAAGACTGTAAACCAGGAGATACCCCTGTGGCTAAAGGAGACAAATTTAGTCTCAATCAGTGCCCTAAGAATGATTTTGAGAAAAGGGAAATACAGAAGATTCCTTATGCTTCAGTAGTAGGGAGTCTAATGTATGCTCAAGTTTGTACGCGTCCGGATATTGCGTACATTACTGGGCTACTGGGCAGATTTTTAAGCAATCCAGGAATAGACCATTGGAAAGCAGCTAAACGGGTCTTACGATACTTACAGAGAACAAAAGACTACATGCTCACATATCGGAGTTTAGCTAATCTGGAGATCATTGGGTATAGCGACTCTGATTTTGCTGGATGCCGAGATACCATGAAATCTACATCAGGGTATATTTACATGCTAGTTGGAGGTGCTATTTCCTGGAAGAGCGCTAAACAGATCAATTATAGCCTCTTCCACGATGGCAGCTGAGTTCATAGCATGTTATGAGGCATCCAATCATGGAGTATGGTCGCGAATTTTGTCACTGAGTCGCGTGATAGTGGACGATATTAAAAGACCACTAAAATTATTTTGTGACAATAAATCGGCAGCTTTATATTCCAATAACAATAGGAGTTCATCAAGTCAAAACACATCGACATCAAGTTCCTAGTTGTTAAAGAAAGAGTTCAAAGTGGACAATTGTCTATAGAGCATATCGGTACAAACTCCATGGTCATGGATCCGCTTACTAAGGGATTGCCACCCAAAATGTTTCATGAGCATACTCGCTCAGTATGGGTGTTTTGGCAATTGATAGTATTCAGTTTTAAAGGGAGTTTGTAATTTTACATGCTTATGTAATATAGACAAATTTTCAGTTTATGGATATTTATGAGATTATTTTCTGCAGAAATAAAGTCTTTGGTTTAATTTGCACTCGATTTTAGTATGGTCCGATCTCACTAAGGTTTAAGGTTGGACCAGTTGAAAATAGGCATGTTAAGATCATATTGCATGAAATTTCCATGCTACACATCAACATCAATATCCATGTCATTTAATTGAATAGGCATACGTGACATATGATAGGATTAGTTACTAAAATTTTAACGAAGACCACTTAGATCCTATGTTGGTATGATTACTGGACCGGATTGGTTATAGATACATCTGTTAACGACAACAAAGATTGAGCTCATTTGGTTATTTTTGCAAAACATAATTATAAGGTTATAAATATAGCCCAAGTGGGAGATTGTTGGATCATTAATCCAACGTTGAGCTTATATGAAAATAATTATGTGTTTGTGGACTGTCAAATAAGGTAAAGCCTAATTAAAATGATCTATTAAGTATTTTAGGCAATTAAGTTTTGATGTATCTAATAGGGTGTGGACCTTTAATGTGTAGAGATTAAGGGGTTATTTCTATTTTAGTGATGGGTTAAAATATAAATACCACAAAGGCACTTGGTTGCCTATAAATATGGGGTCATGGTCCCTAGATTACAAGTTCATAATTTTCACTCTTACACCCATTGTTAGAGAGAATACTAAGGCTAAGGTTGAGAGATCAAAAGGCTCTCAAGGAGAACTTGTTAATCTAGAAGGTCATCCATACGATTTCCGGTTATGGATTCAGGTACGCTTCCGTTTTATCGTTTATGCGTTCTTGATAATTCAACATGAATACAATTTCTATATGCTATGAAATTCAAGATCTAACAAAAATAGTTTCCAAAATCCTTTTTCATGGATACTAACCTGAATCCTGAGGCAAGCTTGGAGTTTTCTGTTGTTTCAGCATTAAAATTCCTGTATATCTCAAGTTCAAAACTGAAAATGGAATCCCATGTTGACTCAGCGTAAACATGTTGAATTGATTATATCGGTCAACAAATCTTGCAACATCGTTAAGTCCAGCCTGTTTCTAGCACTCAACTATCTGCCCAGCAGCTTCGTCCCATGTCCCTCAACAGAAGCTTAGTCCAGCCACTTGTGTGGCTTATAATTTTTAACCCCCAAAAAAACACTTAATGTCTCAAATATTTACCTTAACTAACCTCCCCCATGCAATCTCAAATAATTGATAGCAACTCAAGCCACTTGGAGTAACTAAATTATTACACGATCATGAAATTTGAAAAGGTTAGGTTGGTTAATTAGTCACTGTCCAAGATGTATGGTGGCTTGATGGACTAAACCCTTCTGATTTTTATTTTTTTTATTTTTATTTTTAATGTTTCCGAGCAGACCAAAAACATCGAAAGTAGAAAGACCGCAGAGTTTTTTAAACAGTGTATAAATTCAAAATAAGTTCCCACGTTTCCTCCCTCCCCGCTCCCATTTCCTTTTTTTTTAATAATAAATAAACACCACAACCATTGAAATTAATAAATTATTATAATTACAAAAAACCCCGAAAAAGTACATCAAAATTAAAATCCAACCTCACCAAATTTTTATTTTTAGGGTTTCAGGCCGACCCGCCAAATCCTCCACACCTTGTTTTTCTTCATCTTTTTTTTCCTTAAACGACGGCATTATTTTTGTGAATCGGATTCTGATCCGTATTCTCATTGTTGATCCGGATCGTAACAATGGCGTCGTCTCCACCGCCGTCTGCTTCCGTCTCTAGATCGGAGCCTCCTGAGGACTGTCCGGTACTCTTTCCCCTAATTTATGAACATTACTTTGGGTCGCGACGTTTCGTTCGATTATCTATTGTAATTTTTTCTTTTGTTTGTTGATTTGTTAATATAGCAGAGAGAATGAGTCTAATTTATAAATGCATTGTGCGTGTCAGCCTTAATTTGTTGGTTCATAGATATTGATAATTATCATTGTGAGTAATTTCTGAAAAATCTGCGTTTCAAGCTTGAATTTAATTCAAAACACTGTAAAATCCTTGCATTGTATGTTGCTGCAATAGCCTTGGAGCTCCAGTCCGGTCCACCTTTTCTTAAAAAAGATTATTTTTTTGGTGTCTGTAGTGATTTGTACGTTCTAAATTAGATTTTATTGGGTTTATTTTGAGGCAATTTATAATTCATGGTTGTGATTGGACATCCAATTTTTTCATGGTTGCTTTTAGTGATTTCCTCCATTTTAGTTACTTTATGATTCCATTTATGGTTGTGTTTAGAAGGGACACTGATGGGGGCTTTTTATTGTTATTATAGATGGCAAAGTCTAATCAGGAGACCACTCTAGCAAGCAAAGAGGCTTCATTAGTTATTGAATCATTAAAGACGCAAGTTGCAGCTGACAGATGCGTTTATGTTATGGTACATTCTTTGGATGTACTGATTTTGGATTCCCATGAAATGCTTTCATTCGGGTTCTGTATTCACTATCCAGTTCATTTAACATTATTTATTTATTTTGTTCAGAAAAGGATGGAAGATAACAAACAAAAGTTGGTTGGCATTACAAAACACCTCGATAAGTTGTCAAAGGAAAGGAAAAACAATTGGATTAGTGGCACTGACAACAATATAGATTTATTTACAAAGAGGCAAAATGATGCACTCAGTATGCATGGTGGTATTGACTCAAGTAATGCAGATAAGGATAGCCATGCTTCTGAAGAAGATGGTCATGCTTCCACTGCAGTTCTTTTGGGTTCCAGTATTCCAGTGAAAAATGCAGTACGGCCTATTAAGCTACCTGAAGTGAATAAATTACCACCTTATACATCATGGATTTTCTTGGACAGGTATGTCTAAATTATTCCATATTTAGTCTTTGTTTTTCTGGAATGGTAGTTGGTCATTTGTGGATTTTGTGTTCTTAAAAAATTCAGCCTTTCATGATCTCTTTCTTTCTATTTTGAAATATGTTTTTGATTTTACATTTTTCATCTTCATTTTACCCATTTCTAATTTTCTGCATTGATTTTTATTTAGTAATTTATGATGGTCTTGGTGTAGAAATCAAAGAATGACAGAGGATCAATCAGTGGTTGGTCGAAGAAGAATTTATTATGATCAAAATGGGGGTGAAGCACTAATCTGCAGTGACAGTGAAGAGGAAACAATTGATGAAGAAGAGGAGAAGAGATATTTTGTAGAATCTGAAGATTATATTTTATGGTTGGTATAATCATTTTATCTATTGTTTTGTATTAATTCAATTTCCCCTTAAACTTTATGCTATAGTGAGGTTGATTGGTGCTGAAGGTCTTATGCTCAAATCTTTTGAATGCAAGAAAATAATTTTGTTCAGAGTGAGAGCTCCTGCAAACTTCATCTCCATCCTATAGAAAGAAAATATGAACAGGCATTATTGATGCTGAATGCTGTAATTTTTTGTCATAGCCATGTCAAAAGTATTGATGAGCTGTCTGTTGATTGAGCCACTGGCTTTTTACAAGTTGTTTTGCAATGTAACTCACATATGTTCAATGCAATTTTATTGATAAATGCTAACAAGGAACATGGATAACTATGTGAACTGCTTGTCATAGAAAACCTGCATATTAGAACATTTTACTGTCTCCTAATTCAATGTAATTATGTCCTTGGACGTTTTTTAGTTATGTTTTTTATATGCATCTGTAGCGGATCTGGAGTAAAGGTGTTTTTTTCTGGGGGTTAAGAATTTTGTTTTGCCAGGATGACAATTAAAGAAGCTGGTTCATCCGAGCCAGTGGTGGAATCACTTGCTCAGTGTTTTTCTAGAAGCCATAGTGAAGTGAAGGTGCGAGAGGGTTCTCTTGAGTAATTAGTAGAATGTCATTGTGAGATTATTTTATACATCCTCTTCTTTTCAATTGAAGGATCCATATAGTTTTAATTCTATCAGTCTTCACCATTATTATAACATCTGATGAAACTGGTCATAGTGTAAGCTTGGTCCAGCCGTTTCCCATTTGCTTTTTGCTGCTTGCTTTACACAGATATGAAACACCATCAAACATCTTATACAGGCAAGATTTGAGGTTCTTAAGAAGGAAGAGAAGGCTGTAGAGGATTCTAAGAATAAAGATATTGAAGCACAGACATGGAATTCTTTCCTTGTTAAAGATCTTGAAGCTGCTTTGGATTCATTCGACAACCTATTTTGTCGCAGATGCCTTGTAAGTATCATTCTTGCACTCTCTCCAATGTTGTGTTCGTTTTGTTTTGCCCCTTTTACTATATAACATCCTTGTTCCCTGTTGGTAGGTATTTGATTGTAGATTACATGGATGTTCACAGGATCTTATCTTCCTTGTAAGTGTAAGACATCAAGCTGTCAAGTTAGTATCTAGCTGGAATCTTATATATTTTGTTGACGCACCATATTTCTAGGCTGAGAAACAATCTCCATGGAGTTATCCAGATGACAGCAAACCATGTGGGTCACACTGCTACAAATCGGTATATGTTTGGTGATTTATTAATATGACTTGCTTATGTACTGCACAAGTATTTGGCAAAACAATATTTAAGTGCTGTCAAATTCACTCATATCAGGTTTTGAAGTCAGAAAGAATTGCCTCAGGGATTTCTCCTGAGCATGGTGTTATTGAAGAAAATTTGATCTGTCAATCAGATGGTGCTAGGGCACCTATATCATCAAGGAAGAAATCTTCTGCTTCTTCTCGAAGGAAGGTGAAGTCCTGCCAAAGTGAAAGTGCTTCATCAAATGCAAAAACATTTCAGAGAGCAGTGACTCAGAGATTGGACCTCATCAGGACACCTCTCCCACTTGTCAAATATCACCTTCCAAGACTGTGATTGTTGGGAAAGGTGGGACATGTAAGAGGAACAGCAAGCGAGTAGCTGAACGTGTTCTAAGTTGCATGCGGAAAAGGCAGAAGAAAATGGTGGGTTCTGATTCTGATTCCGTTGCTGGTGGAGGCCAGTTGTCAATTGATTTGAAACGTAGATCCACCTCACACAGAGGAAAGGAAGATGCAAGTTCTTCTCATGAGAATTTAAAATCTCCTGCCATTGCAAGGTCTAGGAGGAAAGAATTGATGAATCAGGGCAGACACAATTTTGTGCAGGGTGAATTTTATGATGGTCTATCAAGTGAGATGATCACCAATCCACCTCTGACTAGCAGTGATGACACCTTGAGGAAAGAAGAGTTCATAGATGAACATACATGTAAGAAAGAGTTAAGTGATGACAGATCGTGGAAAGCTATTGAAAAGGGCCTATTTGAGAAAGGTGTTGAAATATTTGGTGGGAACAGGTAAGGGGGGGTGCATCTCATGTTTATTCTTGTTAATTTTGTTACAGTTTACTTGTCTGTGGAATTGTTTTTCTTTTTGATATTTTAGAAGAGTGATGGCTTTGACTATGTGTAATGTTTGTTGTAACCATTTAGGTTTGAAGGCACCTGACTTAATTCAGCTATGGTAAATAGGTTTTACATTTTCACAGTTTTAATGTTTTGTTGTCTTCTAATTTGTTTTATTAAATGAAGGTAGTATAGAGAGATCAGTGTGGGATTAAATCCATGAAAGACTGAAAATGAAAACTTTTGTTAGATTAGGAATGCATAATAATGCTCTTTTATTTAAGACTTAAGAGATTGATCAGGTTCCTGAGCTTAAAAGTAGTTCAGAATTAATGCTTCTGAACTAAATGGACATAGATAAATAATAACCATCACTGGACTATTCCTTCTTACTCACTTACAAATTGTACTAACTGATGGGTTGATCCAGGTAGCTCTCTATAAATTATCCTGAAAGTGATTGCATTGAGATTTGGAGATTCTTTTTTAAACTACATGTACTTATGATGTGTGCCTACATAATACAAGTGCTCTTCTACACTCTGCTTGCCTTATTTTTTTATTTAAAAATACTACTGTAACAGACTGAATGAAATATATGGTCCCTTGTGTTGAACAGCCTTTACCACCGACCTTCCTAGAATTACACTCTAATGATCTTACTTATACCTTTTCATACTGCTCTGAGTAGAACTGCTGTTACTTTGTCAATTCTGTCTAAAGTTTGTTTTGTTTTACATGACAGTTGCTTAATTGCCAGGAACCTTTTAAATGGTTTAAAAACATGCTGGGAGGTTTTTCAATATATGACTCGCTCTGAGAATAGGCTAGCATGTGAAGCAGGTGATGCTGGAACTCTTGGTGAAGGGTTCTCCAAGTTTGACATAAATGGAACAATGGTTAGAATTTTGCTTCTTGTATATGGCTATGCTTTCATTAACATGTGAGTGTGTCTGCACCTCACCACACCCCACACCCTGTTTTTTTTTTTGCCGGGCATTGAACTGCATATTATCAGGTTAAGAATGAAGCAAGAAGGAGATCAAGATTTTTAAGGAGAAGAGGTAAAGTTCGTCGCTTGAAGTACTCTTGGAAATCTACTGCTTACCATTCTATTAGGAAGCGGATAACTGAGAGAAAAGATCAACCTTGTCGTCAGTATAATCCATGTAGTTGTCAAACTGCTTGTGGAAAGCAGTGCACTTGTTTGCTAAATGGCACATGTTGTGAGAAGTACTGCGGGTAAGCCTTCCTTTAACACTCTATTGACATCAAGGTTTATGGTGTTTTTATATCCTTCGCTTATCCTCCCCCTGTTTTTTTTTTTTTTTTCAGAAATGAGAATTCAATAAATTTTGGTTTATTGCAGGGCTTCAAATTTAGAATTGTCTCTTGTAGAGCTTCATTCCTTACCAGCTTAAACAAATATGGGCATGTGTCTGTTCATGTGTGCATATGTATGCATATTGAGGCTTCTATGGATACCCTTAGCTAACCTTTACTTTCTCATCTAGATGCCCTAAGAGTTGCAAGAACCGATTTAGAGGCTGTCATTGTGCTAAAAGTCAATGTAGAAGTCGTCAATGTCCATGCTTTGCAGCAGACAGGGAGTGTGATCCAGATGTTTGTAGGAATTGTTGGATCGGGTGAGTTGGTACTATTGTTCCTTTTTTTTTGGGTTCTAGTTAATGCTTTCATTATATGTATATTTCTAGGCAAATTATTCCATTTAGCTTTGTCTGTGTACTGTACATTATCATAATTGTACAAGATTGTGAAACTTTTCTTGATAAATGTGCTTGGGAATTAATGAAGTTCATGTTTGTGAGTAATTAATTTGTTTCCACTTATATTCAAGATCAGAATGCAAAGGATTGAGATTTCCATAAAGCTGCTTCAGGTTGCCAAAGTCTTGACTTTTTTATGGAGTTGATTTCAAAGAATTTAGAGGTGGTATTTGTGTCTTCTAAAAGTTGCCCTCTTGTTTAGTCAAGAGACTGTATCCAACGGGCCCTGAACTGGGAGTTTTCTTTTAACAAAAACTTTGGAAATCCAAGTGTCAACGTCCAAATATTAGTCTGAAGCCCATACACGAAGTTCTTTATTGAAATTTACCAGCTAAAGTTAAGTACACAACACCCTATTACCGCCACTGCCCCCACGCTGGCACTATATAGAATTTACTAACTTCAATGCCACCAAGCTGGCACCATATCCTCTCTTTCCCTCTTTGTGCTTAGGAAAATATTATTATTATTATTATTTTATCATTATTATTTCTGTTGTATTAATACCATTTGGTATACTTATGAACAGTCATCCTTCACTGGGCTCATAAAATAATGTTTTGGTTATTAATTGCCAGAAATATATATATTCTTGTCCTCACTTTTCTTTCAGTATCATTTGAGCTGTTTAAATTTTCTTTTGCAGTTGTGGTGATGGTACTCTTGGTATTCCCAACCAAAGGGGTGATAATTATGAATGCAGAAATATGAAGCTTCTTCTTAAACAACAACAAAGGGTAGTGACACTTTTATCCTTTTATCAGCTTTCATTGTTTGATATTTAGAGATAGGAGCACACATTTGAATTTTCATATCTCTTAGTTGTCTAGCATCTGAAGTAAGCTGATAGTGCATTGATTTATTAAGTTCTCTTGTCAACGACACTATGCTTCTGTTTGTTCATTCTATAAATCTGCTTACTGCTTCATGAATGCCTGTGATGTGGAAAATTACTCCTGGTTTGCTTTTCAGCTTTTGTCTTAGATTTATGAAATTGATGTAATTTTTTTTTATGGTTTGACTGAGGTGGACAATGATAATAAAATTTAGTGGACTGAAATATGAGGTCTCTTTCAGGCAGTGTTATGGCATACTCTACGAGCTGCTTGTTATGTGGTTGCTATAAAACTGAGTGTCCTAGGGATAGTAGGGTTTATCAAAATAAAAATACCATATATTGATTGTTTGTGAACTTAAGAAGTGGATTGAAGCACTGTTATGAACTAGGAAGAAGTAGAGGCATCACTGTTTATGAAATTGATGAAAACGCAGCATGCAAGAAGGCAAAACTAAGGAATATTATCAACTTAAAACAAGCCATTAACTTAAAGGGTTGCTCCACATCATTAGATGTTTTATCTTTTTATTGCTCTCAAATATCCTATCCAATCCAATCCAATCCAATCCGCATATGTGAAGTTGCTAACATTTTTTATCTTACTAATATCTTGTTCTATGAATAGGTTTTACTTGGAAGATCTGATGTATCAGGGTGGGGTGCTTTCTTGAAGGTAATATTCTGGATGAACTACATAAAAGGGATAACTGTCCTCTTAATTCTTTTTCACCCCATTTGGTTTTTGAGTTTAATCACAAGTCATTTGGGATATAACCTAGAGATTGATTTGCTTGTTTTCTCTTATGAATGATACGCTGTCACCCTACAGAATAGTGTTGGAAAGCATGAGTACCTTGGTGAGTACACTGGTGAGCTGATTTCACATAGGGAAGCGGATAAGCGTGGGAAGATATATGACCGTGAAAACTCATCATTTCTCTTCAATCTCAATGATCAGGTATGAATCGTTGTGCTGCTCAAAGGTCTTGTATGAGGACTCGTCCATCATTTTTATTTGTTTACCTGACACCAAGATTTGTTTCTTGCAGTTTGTTCTTGATGCATACCGGAAGGGTGACAAACTTAAGTTTGCCAACCATTCTCCAGACCCGAATTGCTATGCTAAGGTATCCACTCTAACTACTGTAGCTCACAGTCCATCTGATATTTCCAAGATTAATAGGGTTGCTAAAGACATAGCTGGAACATGTTCAAGACTTTTCCACTGTTTCCTCACTTTAAACCATTGCATTGTAGGTCATAATGGTAGCAGGGGATCACCGAGTGGGCATATTCGCCAAAGAACGAATTAATGCAGGGGAGGAACTTTTCTATGATTATCGTTATGAGCCAGACAGAGCTCCTGCCTGGGCTAGGAAGCCTGAAGCATCTGGATCAAAAAAGGAAGATGGTGGTCATTCTAGTGGCCGTGCAAAGAAGCTTGCTTAATTTCGCACCTCCTCAATTCAAAACTTTTTCAATTCTTTTTAACAGAAAGTATCGTTCTCACTGATTGCAGGGGATAGGTTCATGAACAATCATTTTGTTATTGGAGAAGCCATTGTCATCTCCACCATAATCTAACTAAATGCTTATCCTCGAATAACATTTATCACATTATTTGTCACATCAGAAAAAGAAAAGGACAAGTTCAGTGAACGAATGGCATCTAACATCAAAATTATCGTGTAAAAGAACTACTAGATAAGCAGATTTATCGATCTTGTTCCAAGTGAAAATGAAAAGTAGAGCGTGGTGTGAATAGAGACATCTTTTGCCCAAGCTGGTAGGCTGGTTAATTGCAATTCGCAAGGCCATGTCTCTTTTATTAATCACTGCAGCCTAGCGTCACCCACCAGAATATGATCCTTCAATTTTACAACGGAATCTTGTTTTGGTTATGGCTTGGACGAAATAGTTTGATCACTTTGAGTCCCTGGATTCCATTTGTGAAGGCATTTTGGCTTGTGGTGGTATGAGAAGGTGAAAAATTTGTTTTGAGAATGGTCCTTTGCAGTCTGGAGCACCTTTTGGATCATACAAGAAACCTAATGCAAGTCCAATATCAAATACTGTGGGAAATACGAGTTCGCTGACAGGTACCGCAGGAAGCTATCAAGGATCCATTCAATTCATGAAATCCGCACCATCAACAATCCAATCTCCAAATAGCATGGTTTTCTACTTGTTCTTTTCTATTATCAGCGACCCAGAATATGTTATGAAACGGTTCAGGTGTGCCGTGTGCCTCACTCTTAAAGATTGCATGTTTTTTCAAGAATTGCTTTTGGTCTGCTTTCCCACTTACGCAAGGGCCATTATTATCATCTGAATATCGTGGAACATTTTGACTGTCTGACAAGGAATCTTTCGAGGGTTTGTCTTCTAAAATGAAATGGGTCATGTTTCAGTGAGTTCTAGCATTTACAATCCAAAAACATGACTGGCTTGGTTCTCGACTTGAGAATTATGGGCAAGCGATAGAGTGAAGCGTAAGCACAACTACAGTTATGAAATCAATATATGAGTGAATCAGATATTCTGTAAGTTCTGCCAAGTTATTTTTTGCTAACAGAAAGCATAACCTGGATGAATTGAAAACATGAAGAATCATCTGTGCAAAGCACGAATCTTGGTGTGTACTATTACAAAGCTAAATGTCATAATTTACAGATGAGTAATTATCTACAATGATACAGAACAAGAATTTGATAGCTATTGCTTGCTGTTTATTGAAATGTGATAATGATTGAAACACAAAGAAGTAATGAGAATCTGTACAAGGAGCAATAGATAAAAATGCAGACACAAGTTGAGCAGCTCAGCGACAGGCAATATTGCAGCGCTTCCAGTGTTTAATAGCACTACTGGTGGTTTAATTTGAAGGAAGGACTAATAGTCATCAAATCAATGAAGCAGTCTACAGGAACTCTGGTTCCCCATACATTGATTGATTCGAGTTTATGGCATTTATTTACTAGATTAAGAAGCCCAATTTCTGTTACATGGCGGCAGCTCCATAGGACAATGCTCTAGAAAGAAAGAAGAGATGTAAAGTCATTCCATTAAGTTTAATTTCTGTAGACCAAAATTATTATCAGTTAAGCTAGATTTCATCGCCTTAAAGCAGTTCAGATTCTAGACCATCAATACCATGTTTTTTTTAGAGTACATTAAAAATATTGATGAAATAACATAATTTGAAAAAGAATTGGCACTTTTTAGCCTATCATCATGGTTCTGAATTGAGATAATTCTCCCATCATGATTTTGAATACACTATATGTAGTGAAATTAAAACCCAGCTTCCCTTCAAATGTCATGTATTGTGAAGACAGAAAGAACTTTCTTCATTTCTGAATGACAACGTGATATTTATTTAGTGTTGCTAATCTTGGTTGTTTTAGATGTTAATAAGCAGCACAAACTTTACTATTTTATCAAAAAAAAAATAACTAAAATATTATTTTACTAAAATTTTAAATTTTCTGTGAATCTAAAACATGGAAAAATGTTAGCGGAGTCCAAAACGGTCATAGGGGTAATGTCAGCAGTTAGCTCACCTTTAAATGTGGACAGCTATCAGCAATAGCCAACAAAGACTCATCTGTGACAAATGTACCACCAATGTTCAGGTGCTGCAATGAAGTAGCCCTTGAAATCTGTTGAAAACCGAAGCAAACTATGAAATATTTGCTAATTAAAGCTTATATTTATTGTGTTGAAGAAGTGATACCAGTTGAACAACACCTCTGTCAGTGATCCTGGCCATGCCCCATAGAGATATGGATGTCAAGTTGCCAATACAGTTTGCCAAAGAAATTTGATAGAGTCCATTGTCAGTTATCTGGCAACCCCAACGGCTCCTAGAACTGAAAATAGAATAGGAAAAATGAGAAATTATTTCCAAGCTCCAGATAACGAGTTCAACCATTACATGTACTCAACACATTTCATCATCGACATTAAAATAGCCCTTGAATACATAATAGGATTGGAAGGATTAAAATACCCACTGGTATATAAAGGTTCAGGCTGTTCCATGCATTATTGTTCACTGGGCATTTCTCCAGCCATTCACAACATCTATGATCTCAAAAGACATCGAAGCTAGAGACCTAACTGTTCATGCTTGAAACTTTCAAGAAATTCTCAAATTTATAGGAAATCATGTCATGCAACTACCAAAGCAAATGATCACACATGGAAAAACTGGAACTCGGTCTCAGATATCTTAGCCTAATCTCATAAAACCCAAAATCATAAACGAAATAAGAAACCAACTTTCATGATCTCTTGCAAAACATTAGTTTTTTCTATCGACAAATTTCCAATTTTGTAATGGTTTAATTAACAATCACAGAATAACCCATAAAAAAAAACCCACCACTGAGTTCATTATTTGAAATACATAGGTACAGACAAAGAGAGAGAGAGAGGAGCAGAGACATACATGTCAAGTTCTTTGAGGTTGTAGGCAAGGCGTACAAGACGGGTAGTGGAATCATCATCCATCTTCCAACCAGCAAAGCTCATACTGTTTCTTTGAGCTAAAGATTGCTTCACCCCTTCTTTCCATTTCCTGCAGACGCTACTTGCCTGGGCTAAATCAGTGAAGGAAATGATGAAACCAAATATGTAAGCCAGCAGGTCTATTGGTAAACGATCAATCTCTGCCTCTTCTCTCCCATATAGATTCTGGAAAGAGAGGAGATGAGAGACAGAGAGAGAGAGATGACTCCTTTTGAGTTTGGGCTTCTTGTTGGACTTAGAACCAGGAATGGGTCCCAGATAATTTATGAAATAATAATTATAAAGGCAAAGATAAAGAGGCAGGATGTGGGTCATCTTTCTCACATCGTTTCACCATTCAATATTTATTTTTATATTCATATGCATTTTAAAGAGTTGAATGAAAGTTGCTCTGGTTTTTTTAAAAAAATTCAATACTTTTAAACTTATAAAATGATAAAATTAAATAATTTAGCCTAAGTAGTATTTTTTCTTTAAATTATTAAGAAACTCTTTTCTTTTATTGAAATTAAACTTAATTATTATAGTTATAAACCAACTAACTAAATTATGACAAAAATAAATATTTCAACTGTTCGTCGTCACTGATTTGGTAGAACTGAATACTATTTATTTTTCTTTTGAAAATAATAATGTATGTTTGAAGTTAATGATTCCAAGTAACCATAAAAAAATATTATTGTTTATTTTCTTATACCTTTACCTTTTGGTGGATTGAGTGTTTCAAAATGGATTTTGAAAAAAATTATTTTTATTTTTATTTAGAATTAAAATTTTTATTATTTTTAAATCATCTTTATGTGTTGATGTCAACAATACCTATGTGTAATGGACTTTGTTTGGTTGTAAATCTCAAGAAACTATTTAACCTAAAAATTTAAGCTTTTAGGTGAGATTGCAGAATATGATTTATATTATTTTTCAACACACCCTTTCAAGTGAAAGTCATTCGGACTTGAAATTTATACAAGCATACATTACCATATGCTTGATTTTTTTATCAAATATAATAGAGGTAGTGAGATTTAAACTTGTGACCACTGGGTCAATAAGATTCTAATATCATGTCAAAGAACCACCTCACCTAAAAACTTAAACTTTTAGATGAGATCATAGAATAAGATTTATATTATTCTGTAACAATAAAGATATTTCCAATGAAAGAGGCAAATATAAATATAAAATTTTAATTTTTTTTTGTTTTTTTCTCCCGAGTTTTGCAACTTTAATATGATAGCCGGATAAAAAGTCAATACAGTATTTTTATGGAAAAAAAATCATTCATACGTATTTATAAAGCAAGATTAAAAACATTAAAATTAATTATTTAAAAATCCTTTCTTTTTAATTTTATTTCAATATTGTTTTGTAAACATAACCAAAATATTAATATTAAATATATTAAAATACAGAAACAATATTAAAATAACCTTTTCATTTGCGTGCATATTATTATTATTATTATTATTATTATTATTATTAGATACAATGATAAATCAACAATTGAAGTCGCTTTTAGCCTATGGAGATGCTAGCAACCAACAAAATTCATCACTGACGTATTTTCTCTTTATAAAAATATTATTCCCACTTATCTTTCAAGAAAGTCAAGACCAATAAAGTAAGACTAATAAAAAATAAACCAATTAAATATAGTAATGTGAAAAAAATAAAAGCATTTAATTTTCAACTCAAATACAAATGACTTTTCATATAGTTTTTATTTTATTTTTATTCGGAGTATATATAATAATCCAAAAATATATTTATCTCATTTAAAATGATATTTTATTAACTCTGTTACAGGGTAGATGCCACTACTCTTGTGACACGTCAAGCAAATTCAGAATTCAGGACACCAGGTTTCTGATGACAAGCAAAAACAACAGATCGAAGTGAACCACAAACCCTAATCCTTTGGTTTTTGTTTGTTACAGTAAATTGTAGCTGCTCCTGGAGCAAGGGAACTAGCCAACTAGTGAATCAACCAAACACAGCAGACTGTACTTTTTTTCCCGGAAACTCCTATTGCAGGGGCCAAATCAGTGGAAAAGCCTGTTGAAGTTTCAGAAGATGATCATGCAGAACTTGAATGTCAAGTGCGAATGCTAGATTGTCATCGTTATACCTATCGGTTTTACGAAAGGCTACTGAGCTTTTTATTCACAGATTTCAGCGGTTTTACGAAATGTAAGAATATTTTCTGTAAAGTGGCCGATGTATTAACGGTCCGATCATTAAAGTTCAAGTTCTTTGTAAAGTCTACGGATTCTAATATGTTAAAGTGAAACCGTGATGGATCGGTCTCAATAAACGAGTATTAGAATGGGTACGTTGAAACCCTCTCCTCTAACCATAAAAGAACATATATTCTCATAAGGTTGTATACATACATATATTGATGGTTTTAAATATATGTGAGTGTATAAAATAAAATTAAGCACTCCTTCTTTCTCTCCTTCCTTATTGTTCCACCCATTTGGTGGATGTAAGTGGAAAGAAAAGTGAAAGTTTCCCACCCATTATGTATTTTATTTCCCACCCATTCGGTGGGAAATAATGAAGAGAAAGAGAGTGGGTTGGGGACTTTTGGCTAAAAAGAAGAAAAAGAAGGAGAGTGGGCTGTTGGTGTTTTTGCCGAGAGAGTGTGAAGAGAAAAGAAAGAAAAGAAGATCCCTCTCCATCAATTGAGATCAAGGAAAGATTGAAGGTCTAGAGGGGAAGATCAACAAAAATAAAAGTCTGCAGAAAACAAGAAGAAAGGAGAGAATCGGATGCAACAAATCAAGAACAAAATGGAAGGTAAGTTCTAAATTTTCCATTGTTCTATATTTGCAAGAATTCATCATCAATATAAATGACTTGTGGGATCAAATGATCTATTGATGTATTTGGGATAGATTTCGGAAATAGAAATCATTACAGAACTGAAAATTAACATGTGGTATCAGAGCTTCAATAGAACCCATTGATCTCCCATTAAAGGATTGGTGATAAATTCTGCTTTTTTATTTAATCTTATCAAACATTGATAAATTGAAATATATAAAAACAATTATATCAATGTGTAGAGACTGAAATTATCTTTCCAACGATATATTATAAGCTAAAATCCATTAAGTAGATCAAAAGTTATGATTTTTTGAAAATTTCTGGATGATGCTGAACTTTAAGCGCCAGTCCAACCGGTCGAACGGTTCAGACCAACCGGTCGACCGGTTCAGTTGGAAAAGGCCAATAGGTCGACCGGTTCACTTGGTAAAGCCCAAGAGGTCGACTGGTTCAGCCCAAGCGGTCGACCGGTTCACTTGGTAACCCAAGCGGTCGACCGGATCACTTGGTAACCCTAGCGGTCGACCGGTTCATGCAGAAACCGAAAGGTTAAAAATGTTTCCGCTGCAAACCGTAAAGTCATTAAACTAATGTATTATGAAATGTTAATACATATAAAATTTAAAGCTTATTAAAAGGAGTTCATATTACGTATAACTTGTTAATCACCACAGTGATCTAGTTATATTTAATGTGATGGTAAAGTAAAGATTCATAATTGATCATGATTAAATGATGCTTAAATGACATGAAAGGTTTCGATTGATCAAATAATTACTTAATATATCCTAGGAGATCACCCACAGGTGGATCATTGGGTGTAATAAGTAACGCCTAAAGTATTAATCATTTATGCTACGGTCGATAATGTGTATACCCACAGGTAGCATTGTTATCGTTTGTATGTATGACTTGATTAATTATTAAAGAAAATCTAAACAAGCATCATGCAAAGTGTATGTATTTAATGTATTGCCCATAGGTTGCTTAAATACATACAAGTAAAGTGTTTAGATTTTATTGGTTGATGAATCTATTAAAGTTTCAAAGCACTAACGGTAAGCACATTGAAAATTTTGCAGCTTCATCAAGTTTGTTTGCTTCTGCAAATTCTGTGGTAAAGTTTAATGGACTCAACTATGAGGAAAGGTCTGAACAGATAAGGTTTTCTTTGGGTGTAATGTCCCTAGACCAAGCCATACTCACGGATGAGGAGCCAAAGAACCATTACGAATGAGAGCTCGAGATTGGAAAAGTCTCGTTATGAGATATGGGAGCGCTCTAACCGGTTAGTGCTCGAATTTAATGAGGATGTCGATGGCGTGAAAATATAAAGCCATCTATGCCTAAAACAGAGAAAGCAAGGGAATTCATTCTGAAAATAAAGGAACAATCCCAATCGGATGTGGCTGACAAATCGATTGTAGGCAGCCTAATGAGCGAGCTGACTACGAAGAGGTTCGATTGGTCTCAGACAATCCATGAACATGTCACGCACATGTCTAATCTGGCATCACGGTTGACGTCCATGGGGATGGAGGTGCATGAATCTTTCTTGGTTCAGTTTATCATTAACTCTCTGCCTCAAGAGTATGGCCAGTTCCAGGTGAATTACAACACCATAAAGGATAAATGGAACTTTCAGGAATTGAAGGTCATGCTCATACAGGAGGAGGCGAGGTTAAAGAAGCTGAAAAATCAAGTTGCACTCATCGCTGGACTAAACAAAGCCGGTAGCAGCTTTAAGAAACCAAGTATGAAGGACAGAAGGAAGGATAAGGGTATCTTTAAAGGACCTGAAAGTAAAATCCATAAAGTGGTCAAGTGTTTCTTCTGCAAGAAGGAGGGACACATAAAGAAAGACTGTCCTAGAAGGAAGGCATGGTTTGAAAAGAAAGGTACACAACATTTATTTGTTTGTTCCGAATTAAATCTTGTAGAAGTGCCTAGAAATACTTGGTGGCTTGATTCTGGTGCATCTACTCATGTATCTCATATTGAACAGGGATTCCGTACGATCCAACCTTTAAAAGGAACTGAAAGGTATTTGTTCATGGGAAACAGGATGAAGGCGCGGATAGTAGGCATTGGGACGTACAGATTGATCTTTGACACTGGTTGTTTTATAGATCTTGAAAATTGTCTCTTTGTACCTGAATGTGCCAGAAATCTTGTTTCAGTAAGTAGGTTGGACGATTTAGGATTTAACTTTAAGATTGGACATGGTGTGTTTTCTTTGTACCGAAAAGACTACTTTTATGGTAATGGTACTTTGGTTGATTCATCATGCAGTGTTTAATCTTGATAAAAGTTTTTCTGAATCCTTGTTTAATGTTGAGAATCAAGGAATTAAACGTAGTGCATCAAATGAAAAATCAGCACTCTTGTGGCATAAAAGATTAGGTCACATATCTAAAGAAAGGATGACGAGGTTAATAAAGAAAGAATTATTACCTCCATTAGATTTTAGTGACTTAGATGTGTGTATAGAATGCATTAAAGGAAAGCAAACCAAACACATCACAAAGAAACCCGCCACAAGAAGTAGTCAACTTTTAGAGTTGATACACACGGATATTTGTGGCCCATTCGATGCTCCGTCATGGAGTGGTGAAAAATACTTTATCACTTTTATTGACGATTACTCACGTTATGGATACACTTATTTATTGCATGATAAAGCTGAATCGGTGAATGTACTGAAATTATTCATTGATGAAGTGGAAAGGCAATTAGAAAAGAAAGTGAAAGTAGTGAGATCGGATAGAGGTGGTGAGTTTTACGGTAGATTCACAGAAAGTGGACAATGTCCAGGTCCATTTGCAAAACTTCTAGAAAGTAAAGGCATTTGTGCGCAATGCACAATGCCGGGAACACCTCAGCAGAATGGTGTAGCTGAAAGGCATAACGGTACATTAATGGAAATGGTTAGGAGTATGTTAAGTAATTGCAAACTTCCCATGTCGTTGTGGATATATGCATTAAAGACTGCGACGTATATATTAAACCGGGTTCCTAGTAAAGCGGTTCCAATGACACCATTTGAACTATTTAAAGGAAGGAAACCCAGTTTAAGACATTTACATATTTGGGGATGTCCCGCATAAGTAAAGCCATATAACCCACATGAAAAGAAATTAGACTCAAGGACGGTCAGTGGATATTTTATTGGCTATCCGGAAAAGTCTAAGGGATTTGTATTTTACTGTCCTAGTCATAGTACGAGAATTGTTGAGACGGGTAATGCTAGGTTCATTGAAAATGGTGAAACTAGTGGGAGTTCCGAATCTAGGGGAGTGAACATAAAAGAAATTCGGGTAGAAGATTCTTCACCCGTAGTTCCGACCCAAGTAGTTATTCCTGTTGTTGGTGTACAACCAAATACCGAAAAGAACAACTGTAATGAGGAACATATGGTACCACTAAACCATGAAATAAAAAATGAAACTATCGCAATTCAAGAACAGAACATCGTGCCACATGTACCATTGAGGCGATCTATAAGGGAAAGAAGATCCGCCATTACAGATGACTATATGGTTTACGATGTTGAAAGTGAATGCGACCTTAGTCTTAATGAAGAACCGAAAACATTCAGAAAAGCCATGGAAAGTGAAAATTCTGAAAAGTGGTCTAATGCTATAAAAGAAGAAGTTTCTTCTATGAATGTCAACAGAGTGTGGGACCTAGTAGAATTGCCTGATGGTTTCAAAACTGTTGGGTGTAAATGGATCTTTACGATCAAACGGGATTCTACAGGTAAATTAGAAAGGTACAAGGCTCGCCTTGTTGCTAAAGGTTTCACTCAAAAGGATGGCATTGACTATACGGAAACCTTCTCTCCAGTTTCAAAGAAGGATTCCTTAAGAATTGTTTTGGCATTGGTGGCTCATTATGATTTAGAGCTTCACCAAATGGATGTTAAAACCGCCTTTCTGAATGGAGAGCTTGAGGAAGAAATTTATATGGACCAACCTGAAGGTTTTGTGGCCACAGGAACGGAAAATCTTGTGTGTAGGCTAAGAAAGTTAATATATGGGTTGAAACAAGCTTCCAGACAATGGTATATAAAATTTAATGATACCATATTGTCGTATGGTTTTGTAGAGATCATCGTTGATCGATGTATCTACATGAAGGTTAGTGGGAGCAAGTTTGCCATTCTAGTATTATATGTTGACGACATATTAATAGCTGCGAATGACATGGGAATGTTAAGTGACGTAAAGAAATATCTCTCTAGTAACTTCGAAATGAAAGATATGGGTAAGGCATCTTTTGTGATCGGGATAGAAATAATTCGTGATAGATCACAAGGACGGTTAAGTTTGTCTCAGAAAGGATACATAAATAAAGTTCTAAAAAGATATGGGATGGATAAATGTTCCATTGGAAAGGCTCCAATTCGAAAGGGGATCAATTCAAGCAAAATGCAATGCCCGAAAAATGAATTGAACGTAAAGAAATGGAAAGAATTCCATATGCTTCGTTGGTTGGGAGTTTGAACTATGTTCAAACATGTACTCGCCGGATATCGCTTTTGTTGTTGGTATGTTGGGTCGGTATCAAAGTAATCCCGAATGGATCACCGGAAAGTCGCAAAGAAAGTTCTCGTGTACTTGCAAGGCACCAAAGAGTACATGCTTACATACAGGAGATCCGACAATATAGAAATCGTTGGATACTCAGATTCAGACTATGCCGGCTGCGTCGATAGTAGGAAGTCGACGTTTGGTTATCTGTTCCTATTGGCTGGGGGAGCAGTCTCATGGAAGTGTGGAAAGCAGTCTGTCATTGCTACTTCCACTATGGAGGCCGAATTCGTGGCATGCTTTGAAGCCACGGTTCAAGCATTATGGCTGCGAAACTTTATTTCAGGGCTTGGAATTGTTGACGAGATAGCCAATCCACTGAGAATTTATCGTGATAATTCCACAACAAGTATTCTTCTCAAAGAATGACAAGTATTCGAAAGGTGCTAAGCACTTGGAAATTAAATACTTATCTCAGAAGGAAGAAGTGCAGAAACGCAGAGTGACTTTTGAGCATATAAGGACAAACATGATGTTGGCAGATCCTTTGACGAAAGGATTACCGCCCGGTATATTTATTGGCCATGTAGAGAAAATGGGCATAATAGATAAGACCTTGTTATGATAGTTTGTGCTCATGTAAAGTTGTTGCTCAAAGATGATGTCATTAAAGATTGTGTTATTCTGTAATTAAAGAATGTTATCATAATAGTTATGCATATAAAGTTTTTTTTTAATAGATAACATATAAAGTTGAGAATTATGGTTTCTCTCAACATAAAGGTTTTGAGAATTATAGTGAAATCTCAATAGAAAAGAAGTAGTAAAGTTGGAGTTGGTGTGTGGTGCTTGGAAGGGACCCCATCGCAGTAAATGATGGGCAACCGCCATGACTCGGCTAACTTTAGCTTTATGGTACTTACTGAATATTGAACTTGATGTAAAGATGCGCATAAAAGGGAATTGGACTGTAAAGTTAACACAACGGCCAAGTGGGAGAATGTAAGAATATTTCCTGTAAAGTGGCCGATGTATTAACGGTCCGATCATTAAAGTTCAAGTTCTTTGTAAAGTCTACGGATTCTAATATGTTAAAGTGAAACCGTGATGGATCGGTCTCAATAAACGAGTATTAGAATGAGTATGTTGAAACCCTCACCTCTAACCATAAAAGAACATATATTCTCATAAGGTTGTATACATACATATATTGATGGTTTTAAATATATGTAAGTGTATAAAATAAAATTAAGCACTCCTTCTTTCTCTCCTTCCTTATTGTTCCACCCATTTGGTGGATGTAAGTGGAAAGAAAAGTGAAAGTTTCCCACCCATTATGTATTTTATTTCCCACCCATTCGGTGGGAAATAATGAAGAGAAAGAGAGTGGGTTGGGGACTTTTGGCTAAAAAGAAGAAAAAGAAGGAGAGTGGGCTGTTGGTGTTTTTGCCGAGAGAGTGTGAAGAGATAAGAAAGAAAAGAAGATCCCTCTCCATCAAGGGATCAAGCAAAGTTTAAGGTTTAGAGGAGAAAATCAACAAAAGAAAACTCTGCAGAAAACAAGAAGAAAGAAGAGAATCGGATGCAACAAATCAAGAACAAAATGGAAGGTAAGTTCTAAATTTTGCATTGTTCTATAGTTGCAAGTATTTATCATCAATATAATTGTCTTGTGGGATCAAATGATCTATTGATGTATTTGGGATAGATTTCGGAAATAAAAATCATTACAGAACAGAAAATTAACACGAAAGGCTACTGAGGTTCTTACTCACAGAGTTCAGCGGT
>CM063592.1:8826240-9014705 GCA_032356905.1 Salix exigua
TTACGAAAGGCTACTGAGGTTCTTACTCACAGATTTCAGCAGTTCATCGGGATTGAATGGAGCTGTTACCCTTCGATTTTTCCTCTATACAGGCAGGCATGATTTCTCGTTTTCTTGTGTGTGTCAGAACGCGTGAGTTGTCATTGATTTGTCAGGTTACAATCAGCTGAGAAACTGACCAGATTAACCCATGAAGTCAAAGCAAATGACTACTCACAGGTTAGTTTCTGGCAAAGCTGAATTGTAAGTATGTGCACCTATATATGATGTGTACGCATGCATGTATAATTAATGTCTGTTGCCACTCTAGCTACAATGGTTGAAGTTCTGAGTAATATTTCCCGTCATTTATTAATTAGTTGCATATTATAATTATATATCTCTCAACTGAATATCCTCCGATATCATGTTCAAATATATATGGGAACAAAGACAGATATTCTAGCGGTGGTTAGGGTTTCTTTTCACAGTGTTTTTCGAAATATAATTGCCACTCATGACTTGGAAATTAATTAAGCAGTCGATCTTCTTCTTTTCGAGCGAGGACGGCTACATTAGATTTAGGGCTGATCTTCAGGAAGATTGAAAACACATTGGCTCGATCTTGTGTCTGCGTGAGAGTTTGAACAATCCAATCGAATGGACTAAAACATGAAAGATCCATACAAATAGTTACAGCTACTTTTTCAGAAGTGATCAAGTGAACACCAAATACCAAGTAACCTGATAAGATGGATACGTTACAAGACATTGAAGTATGGGAAGACAGCAGCTCTACTCTCCAAACTTCCTGACGTGTCTTTTCTAATATATATATATATATATTCAAACACCAAAAAAATCTGTGCTGAATTCTTTGTCATTGCTGCTGCATCCACCAGAATATATTTCATAATTCCTTGGGATCTAATTGGACATTCGTTGCATTTAATGAAAATCGACAATGCATTGCGCTTTTTAATTTGTATAGTATAGTAAAGTATAGAACGATTAAGTGTAACGCATTAACATGTATTTACAATTTCATTATTCGAAATTAAATTGGATTGATTCATGACCAAGTTAATTCGACTTCACTAGAAAATATTTTTTTTAATTTATTTTTTCAGCGTTGAATTGTTTAAGAACCACACTTTGTTTTTTTCTATATTGCTATCATAGTGTTATGACCTTAATAATAATAATAATAATAATAATAATAATAAATAAATAAATAAATAAATAACACAATCTAGGGAAAAGACTCTTTTTAAAAAAACACCATTGAAGTTCATGCATCATGTACCAGGGTAAACTAGTGATAAAAGCAAATTATGTTTTCAACAGATTCATTAAACACAAAGCAGTCTAATGTCTCATCTATTATGATCTTGTCTTGTCCCTTGCCTCCTATGCATTCTTCCAAACCTAAAAGCGACACACACACTCACACTCACACTCACACCAACAATAAGAATTTAATAAGAAGAAAACAATTGCAGGAAACAAGACGACAAAAACAAAGAGTTTTTGATTTATAAACGCTGCCCCCAAGAGTCGATCTCTCAGAAAGCTCTAGCAATGCTTCTTCAACCTTAAGCTTTTTTATGCTCTGTCATTACGTTTTATGGTGGTGGAGAAACGAAGACATCAACATTATCACCCCTTCCAGCAACAAATAGCAAATCAGAGAGTGATGGGAGATATCTACAATAACGAAACTAACAACATTACTAACACCTGCTCAGCTTCCTCTTCATCTCGTCACCACCACCGGTCATCAGACGATATCTCGCTTTTCCTCCATCAAATACTTCTCCGTTCCCCTTCATCAACGTCTTCTTCCTCATTTATAGGCCCACAGACGCTGCAGCCATTTTCAGTGCCAGCCCCATCTGATCATCCTCTTCGAGCAGGAGTGATGTTAGGTGTGGATTCGAGTGATGGAGGTGGTAGTGGTCTTTGGCCTGGGAATGTGACAACCAGACTGATCATGAGTGAGAGCGAGACTGATCATGAGGGTGATTGGGAAAGCGAGGTAGATTCTTGTTCTGGGTTTTTAATTTCTTTGTGTTTGGATGGTTAGAAAAACAAAGTTTGTTTATATTTGGTAATGTAACTATCAAAGAAGGTGAAATCTACAGGGTTTTTTTTCTTAATGCAGGAGGTTTTGAAAGCTTTAATAGATGAGATGTCAGCAAAGCCAGCTCCTCCACGGAGCTCAAAGAGAACAAGGGCTGCAGAAGTTCATAATTTGTCTGAAAAAGTTGTCCCCCCCCCCTCCCGGCCTTCTTTTCTTGATGTCGATGCTCTTTCATATATCAATAGTCTCTTCTTCTTGTGATTTACTTCTTCATGATGACTGATTTTATATTTTGTGGGGTGTTTTTCGGGCAGAGGAGGAGGAGGAGGATTAATGAGAAAATGAAGGCACTGCATAATTTGATCCCAAATTCCAACAAGGTATATTAAATTTTCTTGCTTTGATATACTCCGTTCTTCGGTCAAGTTTTTTAATTGAAATCGAAGAGTTTATCTACAATATGGATTGAATCATTTGATTTCCTTGTATGAGCAGACAGATAAGGCTTCCATGCTGGATGAAGCTATTGACTATCTCAAGCAGCTGCAGCTCCAAGCACAGGTTTGTCTATGCAAAATCGTATCTAGTTCTATCATATATGTTAGTAAGTTTCTAGGCATTCTTAAATATAAAGGCTTGGTGAAGGCTCGTTTGCCTGTTTTGTGATCTATTAACTCCTCCCCGTGGCAACGAGACGCATGCATGACTCTAAAGCACACTTTTTTACTTCTAGGAGAGTTGAGTCGATGATCAAATTAATTGCCAGTATAAGGCTCATGCTGGTTCCAAAATGCAAGAAATTTAGAAAATTGGAGTAGATTATTGTCTCGTTGACGCACTAACCTCGAAGGAGTTCGAGCTTCTTTCATTATGTTGGGGTAGTTGACAGGGGGTGAGAAAGTACAAGAATTTGCAAACATGAACAAAGCGGAATCTTTAGATCCATTGCTTATGCTTACCAAGTTGGTGAAATTTGGTTGAAATTAAGCAAAAGAAGCTCTGCTTGAAATTGAGGAAGACGGTGATGAACAAGGCCTGTCTCTGATCTATGTGAATTTCTTTCGCGACATAATTTCATTTACTCATCCATTAGTCCTTGAGTTTGATTCCCGGCTTAGGAACTATTGTTTCTTGGTCTACTCCATTAGATTCTAAATCTAGTAGAGGGTGATGCCATATTACAGAGAGAGAATGAAAAGGTGAAACTGAGTTTATTTCTGATTTGCCTCAATCATGTTTCATGTTCCAGATGCTATCAATGCGGAATGGAACAAGTTTTCATCCAATGGTTTTACCAGGTCTACTGCAGCCATTACAACGCTCTCAGGCGAGAACGGGACTCGATGAAGAAATTGGATATAAACATTTGGATCTGACAACCTCTGTTCCTTTGGATGGAGAGGCTTGGCTACAAACCATGTTCACTTCTTCAAACCAGGTATGAATATCCAATGCATCAAATCCAATACATTTTGAAACCTCATCTGATTTCCAGTCATCTATCCAGGCTCATTTCAGCCCCTTTCCATTTCGTGTCTCCGGTGAGGTAATTTTGAATATGATCCCCCTATAGTAGTAGTATGTAGATGCAGCAATCCTAACCAAGCTATCTCACACGCACGCAATTTGAAGGAAATTTGGAGGAAAGACATTTTACCACGTCTTCCATTGAATGTAAGAAGAGCTGAAAGGAACCCATCAGGTGGGTATGCTGTGCCTGTGCTGCCGCCCCCCCTCCCCTCTCCATCGAGTTAAAAGCGGCCTGACATTTCTCTGTTTTCTGCAAGAACTTGAGTTAGCAGCCGCAGCTACAACATCGCTTCCCTTTGGGATACGAGCATGTGAATTGAAGGCCAGGATCTCTTTCGAAGCTTGCGTGACAGGACGAGACCAGAGTGGATAGGTTTGATAAATTCATTTTAGATCTTGTGTTCGTGTCGTCATTTGACTTGACATGCTCTCTCTGTGTGTGTATGTACATGTATATATATATATATATGTATGTATGTATATAATTTCCTACCAGCACTCGAACAGGAAGGGGTGCGGAAAATCATGAGATAGAGATAGAGAAACAAGATCTTTGAAGAATGTCACTGGCCAAGTATTGGAATTTGGAGTGGCTACATTTCCCTGAGCAATATTTTATGTTTGATCATGTTGTCGAGAAGGGTCTCCACCAAAAGATAGGCATCCTAGACGTGCACCTAGCTGTAACTAAGCAGAGAACATGTCAGCATTTTGCTTTGTCTGGTGTACATGAATGAAAACGGTAAGGATTGAGAAATTTACATATTAACTAATGTTTTTTTGTTGTTGTTGTTGATCTCCTTTTTATTTATTTTTCAACCATATTTGTGAGAGTGCACACGTAATCTTTTATTCTCGATGATCTTCTCCTTATTGTTAAGTTTTTCAAAACACATAAAGTCAAGAATTTTATTTGAACAAATCTATAATTGTTTAGGGTTTATATAAAATTTAATTAAATATTAAATATTTTTCTTGTCTAAAGGTGGAGTCATGATTTTCTCTTTATTGTAAAGTTTTTCAAAACATATTAAGTCAGTGAATTATAATTTTTTTTCGAAGAGTATCAAGAATTTTGTTTGACAAATCTAGAATGATTTAGGGTTTATATAAAGATTAAATAAATATTAAATATTTTTCTTTGCTTTGAATAAGTGTTTAAAGGCTGAGTCATCGCAAATAACAAATCATAACAAGTCATTCAAGTGTTCAATCTCCAACGGTAATCCATATGAGTCATAAATAAATAAAAAAATCTTATAAATTCCATATATATATATATATATATATAGATCACAATTCTAAAATAAAATTAAGCAAATTAATTTATTATTAATTTAACAATTAATTGATTTATATTTAAAGATTCCTAGTAACATGTCATAATCTCCTAAAATATTAGAAAAATTATAACTGATTTGACACAAATTCTTAGTGATCAATTTCTTGGTGTAATTATTATTTATCCATTAATAATATTTTGATTTAGATATTATAGCATAAAATATATTTACTATGTCAAATCATATTTGTTCTCAATGCCATAATTATTGATTTTTTGAATAAAACTTGAAACTTTTTTCAAACCTCAATATTGAAATTAAAACTTGATCTCTTATTTAAAACTCTTGTACTCAGTACTATTATTTACAATAACATATAACCGCATTGTTTTTTTTAATATTTTATTGAAAACTAGAATTAATAACCATGAACTTTTAGTTTATTTTATTCATATACTAGAAACACATCTTTAATCCTTTTTAAGTATTTAAGAATCTTTTTAATTATCTTATAGTGATTCCCATTTGAATTAGATTGATATCTACTCTTTGTTATGCATAAAACATAAAGATACTTCTATTTTTTATGCATAACATCTCTTATATTATAGATTTTATTTATGGAGGCGATTTCATCAGGTCTCTCAATTTGGTTTAGAACACATATCCTTGGAGAGAGTATTATATGTGAAATGGATATGTATTATCTTTTGGATTTTTTCATGCTAAATTGGTTTAACATCTTATCTATGTATGTAAATTAGGACAATACTAGCAAAAGTTTTTAGATTTATCTTCATAGATTTGTATTCCTAGTATAAATATTGATTCTCCTTAATCCTTTATGAAGTGATTTTTGAACAACCAAATCATCAATAACTAAAGTAAAGAATTTTTATTATATATTAATAATATATTATTTACATATAATATTAGAAAATAACTCTACTTCTACTAACCTTTTTTATAAAAAACAAGTCTCATCTATTTTTTTTTATAAAATCAAACTTTTAATTATCTCATCAAAATGGATATCCTAACTCCCCGGAGTTTGCTTAAGTTCATAGATAATTTTTTATAACTTACATACCTTATTGGCATATTCCTTAGATTAGATTTAAAACTTTCAATTTGTATCACATACACATATTCTTGAAGATCCCCATTAAAAATATAGTTTCCTGCTTTCATTCATTAAATCTCATAATCCTAGTATATATCTATATCAAGCAAAATTTGTATGGATATTATCATAGTTATCAATAAAAAGGTTTCATCATAGCCAACCTGTTTTTATTTGTCTATAACCTTTGACAACTAATATAACTTTTTATATGTATACATTACTATCCAAGTTATTGTTTTTAAAGACCTACAAACATCTAATGGGTTTATCCCATCAAGTGGATAAACTAAGGTGTTTACTTGGTTGTAGTACATGAAATCTATTTTAGATTTTATGACCCCAAACTATTTTTTAGAATCAATATCAAATATTTATTTTATATATTTGATAGGCTCGTCAAATATGAGCAACTCTTTATTTTTAAATTTCATAAGAAGTTCATAACTTATTAGTACATAGCGTGTTATATTAGATATACAACGTTCTTATGTTTCTTGAGCTTTAATTTGAACATTCAATGTTTTAGCCTCAGGCTCAAGTTCTATTTGGATGCTAGTTGTGGTTCTTAAACTTGTTTTTATTACATTTTTATCATAATACTCTTTTTAATAACAATTTTTTCTTCAGAAATGTAGCATATTTTTACGAGAAATATTTTGCTCAATAGGATTTTATAAATAATATCCCATAGCTTTTTATATACAATAAGCTTTTATATAAGCTTATATTTATCTAACTTAACTATCAACATTTTCATATACTATATGCTTTGCATATGCATAACTTCTCTAATATCTTAAGTATGATGAGATTGATCTTTTACTAATTCATATCTCATATGGTGTCTTATCAATACAGTTTGATGAAACTATATTTAAAATATGAGTGGTAGTTTCTATAGCGTAGCTTAAAATAAAGGTGGAAGGTTTGTGTAGCTCATTATGAATTCTATCATTTCCAATGCGGTGTGATTTCTCTTTTTACAGAATGTTCAATATGAGAAATTTTATTCTTTTTTAGATGATCTTGAAAATCTTGGTTGAAGTATTCATCTTATTGTTTCGATTGAAGTATCTTAATATTCTTTTTAATATGTATTTCAATAGTGTGATTTCTCCTTTTAAAAATTGTCCAATATGAGATAATTTTATTCTTTTTTAGACAATCTTGAAAATCTTGGTTGAAGCATTCATCATATCGATATGATTGAAGTATCTTAATATTCTTTATGATTTGTATTTCAACTACATTTATAATTTTTTGAACTTCTTGAGATGATTCAAACTTTTATAAAATATATATGGCCATATCTAGTATGGTCATCAATGATGAATTATGTATATCCATCCACAACATGAAATGTTATTGGTCTACATGTATTGTATATATTAGATCTAACAATTTATTAGATCTTTCACTCTTTTAGTAAAAGGTGTTTGGTCATCTTACCTAATAAACAAGTTTTACAAGTTTCATATGATTCATGATCAAGAGGATCGAGTATCTCTCTGTTTTTTTGTAACTTTGTGGTCTCTATTTCATTGATATGAATTAGTATATAATGCCATAAATAATATCGATATTGAATATCTATTTTATTTTCCATGCAATTTATATTGAAATTGGACATTTCAAGATAATGTATAAATAAACCATTTGTATAAGTATACAAATTATAATAAATATTGTTACCTTTAATAACAACCTTTATATCCATTAAAAAAATGAATAAAATGTTTCTAGAAAGTACAAGAACAAAATAACAATTATCAAGTTCTAGTATTGGTCAACTTGGTACAGTTAACATAATAACCCTTGATTCATTACCAATTTATAGGTCCATATCCTTATTCAATCATAAACGCACATGAAGTAGAAGCTTCAATAAACTTTTTAGCTTTCATGGTTACAAGATAGTCTTTACAATGTATTATATAATGGTTTTCCTTAATTATGAAAAGTTTCCATTTCATTCTTGATGTCCCAAGTAGGTTCTTATACTTAAATTGCAAGACCAAGTTAAAGTTTCACTCATGAACCATGATAAAAACCTAATTGGTCTAATTAGTTAAAATAATCAATCATCCTGAAACATATGGATGTTCATCAACAAATAATTTCTCATCATGTTGTGGAATAATTTTTTAAAGATTTTATACCTCTAAGTTGTATTAGTCGTGTCAAACAACTATTTGAGATACACAATTATAATATAGGCATCCATATTTCCAAACTATGTTTTAAGTTCATGCGATGTGCTAACTAACATCAGACATATAGCCTACCACTCATCATCATCAATATAATACTGATATTTAGTCCTAACTTCATCATCAATATCCTTATTAAGGACATAAGGAGATGTATTTTCAAGAACATATAAATTTATTTCTTGTTTAAGAATAATTCTCACTTTTTAATATCAGTTCAAGAAGTTTATTTGAGTCAATTATATCACTCATGATAATCTAACAACCTTTAATTATGGAAAGATAATGAGTATTGGTTTTATACATAAATATTTTTAATCAAATTTAGATAAGAACTTTAATCATAATTATTGTGGATTTCAATTGTAAAATTACCATTTTACCTATCGAACTAAAAAATTAACACTCAAAATCAGGGGCATTTTGGATATTTTATAGGGACATGTGTGGTATTTTCAGATTGTTTAGGTTTTCTTGTATTTTTTGTTTCATTTTGCAAAGCGAAACTATAATTTTACGTCGGGGAGATGAAAAAAAGATGAGGAACAGTTGGGAGCATTTTCAATTTTTCACACATTCGTGCACAATTAAACTAAACAATTTACAAAGAAAATAAAACGCGTAGCCTAAACATCTGTAGCGCCCTCACGAGTGCAATCGTGGACTCGATCGATGCTGCAGGCAAAAATAGCCCTCAGGCGCGATCGAAGAGGGGCTGGAGGCGGGGCTATTTTGGGTTTTTCCATTTTTTTTAAAAAAATATTCTGTTATGCACAGTGTATTGACGTTGTTGTCCCTAGTAATAGGATAAAATCACGCTTCCGGCTGAGGGGCACCGACGTCATTGCGCGCGGCCGGACCGACCCGGTCCGGTTCGCCGCAACTTCTATATTTTTTTTTCTGAAATGGCTAAATACGGTTTTAGCCCCTAATAAGACAAAAACACTTAATTGGGTGCAGGGGCAGACATGTAATTGACTCTATTTTTCGAATTTAATATTCGGTGTCTGAGAGGGCGTCGCGCGTGCTTCCTACTCCGGTGGCCGGAAATTGTATTCCGGAGGCCAGACCGAAGCGCCGCCGCGTGCTCTTCCTCCCGCGGTGGTGCGTGTAACCACCACATGTCCGTGGAAGCGGCGGAGGCCGGTTAAAGGCGTCGGCCGCATCTCTCTCTCTCCTACACGTCAATGTGCAGGAGAGTCCCTCTTGGTTTTTACACTTTGCATTTTAGTCCCTCGACTTTTAATTTGGTTTTTTGTCCGATTTTAATGAATTAAATGTCAAAGTGTCACTTAGGGCCTCCGACTTTCAATTTCCGGATTGGTTGTATATAAATCAATTAATTCGGTACACAAGTTCCGATTTTTTCAATTTAGTCCTTTGATTTCAATTGAGAATAAATGTAATTTGCATTTCAACCCTTTGACTTTTAAGTTGTTAATTTAAGTCCTTGATAATAATAATAGTAGTAATAATAATAATAATAAAAGTGTTTCTAACACAATAATAATAATAATAATAATAATAATAATAATATACACAATAATAATAATAATAATAATAATAATAATCATGATTTAATTATTTTTCATTCTTACTCTTTGTTTTTTTCCTCTCCCGATAATTTGATAAAAAAAATTAATATTGCTTCCTTTTTCTTCTTCTTTTTTTGTGCTCTTTCTATTAATTGATTTTAATAATTTTATTATCTGCACAATAATGATTTCAACTATTTTTTTTCTTAGTCAAATATTTTACTCTTTTTTCTAATGTTAGTACGGGCTCTTTTATGATCGTTTATGACGCAATACCTATATTCTAAAAGATGTAATCTATGCTTACGTGACAAACTCAACTCAAAATTTTAAATATTTTATCTTTTTATCTATAATTTTTATTTACTTATATCATATAAATTTATCGTTGTAGATTTAATTATGTTAAATTATATACAAAAAATACCCATGCAACGCATGAGCAATTATCTAGTACCCTTATAAAAGACAAACAAATACCTAATGTTGGGGGTAATATGTTACTTTCATTCCATATTTTTTTATGGTTATTGCTGGGTGTAGGGGTGTATAGGCATTTAGTGACTATTTTTTTTTTGTTTGTAAAAATGGTTTTCTTTTTTGTTATTCTTTGGAGCAATTTAATTATTTTAATAGTTTGAGCAATAATGTTGATAATAATTTCAACTATTATAGTCATGATAATTACAGTAATGTAGGGATGAATTTTCAATAATGTTTTCTTCCTTTTGTAGGTAGAAAATTAACTACCTTTTTTTGTTATTTAATTATTGCATGTGTTTTATATATTATTTGTTGTGTTGAATTTAAATTAGATTACAAAATGAACTAATCTTAATACAGTGATCTGATAATGCAGGTATCTGAATCTTCTTGCTTTTTTTAATGATGATATCATTTTTTAATGGTGACTTTATTGAAACATAATAAATAAATAAATTTATATTGATTTAAAATTCATATATTTTATATAAAACTTGCACTCCATAAAGATTCTAAAGAAATTTATTATTTTAGCCAAATTTATATTGTAATAAACAAAATTTTACACAATTAATAGTTTTTACGTTGAAAAAAATATGGTTCTAGCTGTGACGAAGCGTTGATACATGGTTAGTATATAATATAATTTTACTAAATATTGGGGGAACAAGTCAAAAATCATGTGGAGTTCCCAAACTTTTAATTCCTTTACTTTTAATAAAAGGTGATTAAAGATCGTCCGACTAGGTATTTCCATAACATTCGGCATTATTAATCCACTACCCACCAGTAATATAGCTTGATGAAAGCAATCAAATTAATCTTTGTTTTTGTGGTGCTAACCTATGTTTTAAAATATTTTTATTTGAAAATAAATAAATAAATTATTTTTAATTTTTCTTTCTTATTCTAAGATTTAAAAGGAAACAAAATTAATTTATTTAAATAGTTTTTTTTATTATCATTATTTGTTTTCTGGGGGGCGCTGGTTAAAACAAAATTCCAGTTCCACGAGGCACAACCCCCACCCAGCACCACCTCCACCTCCCCCCTTGGTGTCTCACGGTCTCTCTCTCTCTCCCCCTCTCTCCCCCTCTCTCCCCAGTCAGTCAGCAGTTCACACACGCCTCTTCTTTTCTCCTCTCTTCTTTTCCTTCACGCTCATGTACGCTCATCTCTCTTTCTCCTCTACACACACATAATATTTGTATATATGCATCGCTGAATATAGAAGCAGCAGAGCCCTAGAAAGAAACATGGATCAGCAGGTGAAAGCGAATGGAAATTATTCGGGTCGGGTTGTGGAGGGACCGACGAACCCGATGGTAACACCCCTTTTGACGGATCTTTATCAGTTTACAATGGCTTATGCTTATTGGAAAGCCAATAAACATCAAGAGCGAGCTGTGTAAGTGCTTTGCTTTTGTTCTTCCTTACCATAGATTCTCTTTTATTTATTGATTTATTATTTGGTGGTTGAGGGAATAGCTTTTTTCCCCCTCAATCCTCTAAATTAATATTCCATCGGCTAGTTAATTCCATGCTCTATATTGTATGATTTGTTTGTCAAAGCAGTAGTATTAAATTTGACTGAAGAATTGATTTCGAGTATTCAACAGGGGTTTTGCTTTAAACTTCAAATTCTTCCGCTTTTTTCTTTAATAAAATAAAATAAAAAAATTAATTAATTAGAATTAAGGAAGTAAGGAAGGCCTTGGTCATACACTAGCAAGTCTTCCTAGAAGCACTTTTAAAGTGCTCATGTCAGTCTTATAGCTTGCCGGGTGTTATATTTTATCTGAGTGTTTTGGTAATGCAGATCCCCCTGTGGGTGTGCAGTCGTTCCATATTGCAAAGCTAATACTCATGGTTGAATGTACTGATCAAGGAGCTCTTCAATGTTTGTGCCATGTTGTTCTCAGGTTCGATCTATATTTTCGGAAGAATCCATTTGGTGGAGAATATACAGTCTTTGCTGGTTTAGAAGAATGCATCAGGTTGATTGCGAATTTCAAGTTTACCGAGGATGAAATCTCTTTCATCCGTGAAAGTCTTCCTGGTTCATGTGAGGTAAACGAGGCTGGCTAGTAACAGTCTTCGACTCAGTCCAAATTAATTTTTAAATTTATGTTGTAGAGTGAAAATCGGAAAACTTCAGGCATGTGAGGAGAGCATTTTTCTGTCTCTAGAATTCTTGTTTCATGGGAACTCTCTTTTGAGAATAACTAAATATAGGATCTGGCAGGATGGTTTCTTCGATTATCTTAGAGGATTGGACTGCTCAGAAGTTGAAGTATATTCCATCACAGAGGGTACAGTTGTCTTCCCAAAGGTACCTCTGCTAAGAATTGAAGGACCAATTGCTGTGAGTACCATCAAACTGGTTTTTCCTCTATTTTCTTGTTCACGGTTTACCATGCACCTTTTTTCCTCTCAAGTTGATATTATTCATTTAATGATGTTGTAGGTGGTGCAATTGCTGGAAACCCCATTAGTTAATCTTGTCAATTATGCATCATTAGTGGCTACAAATGCAGCTAGGCATCGATTTGTTGCTGGAAAATCAAAAATTCTTCTTGAGTTTGGGCTTCGACGGGCTCAGGTTGCTTACTGTATTTTGATTCTTTTTTATGTTATAATGCTGGCTTGAGTTATCTTTCTGACAAAGCTTTATTATTTTATTCATAGGGACCTGATGGTGGGATATCAGCATCAAAATATTGCTACCTTGGAGGATTTGATGCCACAAGGTAATTCTAAACATTCAAGTTTGCTGCAATTTGTATTATGCAGTGGTTCATCTCTCTTATGGATGGATCCTCAGAGTGGTAAACTTCTATGCCTTCTAATCATACAACAATGATTCAATTTAAGCATTATCTTTCCATGTTAAGAGTCACTTTAATGTTTCTTGAATCCAAATATAATCTTTCACCCTGTTTGTTAGAAGGGGGAGGGATTGGAGAGAAGGGATTGAGTTTATCTATCAGTTGGCAAGAAGGATAAGAATCCAAAGAATCCTTCCTCATTTATAATTTTCAACCCTTACAATTTAGGTGGATTGGCTCCTATCCTTCTATTCATTTATAATTTTCAATGCTTTCAATTTGAATGGATTGACTCTCATCCTTCTCCTCTGTTAGCCAAATTACTAGAGGGATGGTAAACCATTCATCCATCCTTTCTCCTCTCTTCCTTGTCCTTCTCCCAATCCATCCTTCCAGACAAATAGAATATTAAAGTAGGGAGTAGTGGTCAGTATCTTTTTTTGTGTGCAATTCAAATTCAGCATTTGAATTTCTTCAAAATCAGTTAACATGTGCTTTGGCTAAGGTGATTCAAGGTTGGTTTGGGTGGGGACATAGCTCAATGGTTCCGATTGTGCCTTTAGGAAATGGAGGAAAAACCAAGACATGGAACTTCTTCAAAGATGAGAAAAACATCTTGATTTGTTGTCTATTTAAAAGAGTGGTAGAGGTTAATTTTCAAAGTGTTTTTTGCTTGGAAATACATCAAAATAATATATCTATATCTATATCTATATCTATATCTATATATATATTGAAAATTCATTTGTTATATTAGCACATTGAAACGATATAAAAAACACAAACAAAAAAAATAATAATTTGAAGGTAAAAGAAAATTAATTTTTTTTTCAAAAGTGCGATTGGATTACAATGCTAAACAGGGCCTTACACAGTGCATGGTTTTATGGAATCATTGTATCTCATTGTGCCTTCAGGGAAAGGAACAAAATTGAGACAAGGAGCTTCTTAAAAGCTAAGAAAAACACCTTGGTTTACTTGGTACATAAATTTGATTGCAAAGAGAATTTCTGGCTTCCTCCCCAAAAGAATGGTTTAGTTCACCAATAATTGGTAGCACATGGCTCTCAAACTTGTTAATGTGAGGCCTAAACCGTCCTTGTTCCTATTTCTGCTTCCTCCCCAATAGAATGGTTTAGTTCACCAACACTTGGTAGCACATGGCTCTCAAACTTGTTAATGTGAGGCCTAAACCGTCCTTGTTCCTAAAATAGGGCAGGTATAGCATTCTGGTGCTGGAGCAATTATGTTTCTGAATTTTGAGTGAGTGAGATATGGCCGGAGGTATTTTAATGCATTTATTCTCTCTCCATGCTATGGCCCATAACTGATTTGCCAGCAACAATTTTCTAAGAAGCCAGTAGACCTTAGCAACGAAATGATAATTTGGGTTTCTTTTATGCAACATGGATAAATAAAATTGCATGCAAAAATCACATTTCTTTCCATGATACTATGGCTGTTTTTCGACATCTTAACTGATATTTGTCTACATCTTCCTTCTGTTTTGACAGCAATGTTGCAGCTGGACGGTTATTTGGGATACCTCTGCGTGGCACGCATTCCCATGCATTTGTCAGCTCGTATATGGTTGGTAATTAATCTCAAAGTGCATTATAAGGCATACATTTTTATCTTTACAAAGAGAATTTCAGTGCAATTGAGATTGTGTGTTTCATCATATATGCTTCATAGTTGCATAACAATTCACATTGTTTTTTAAATGCATGTGCTTGAAATGATATAGTGGTCATTTTGTGCAGTCATGAATGTTAATTCTTATGATAAATTCTCCTTTTGGCATTTCTCTTTCTCTCAAATTACAGGCCTGTTTCTTTTTCTGCGGTATTTCACATGCTTGTGCCAATGTTTATACATGTATGCAATTGCATTAAACAATATTATTCCCTTGCTTGAGGTTTAGTCAATCTTTCATCTAAACTATCCAGTTGTTTGCAGAGCCTTGATGAGATCATAGACAAGTCACTTCGAAGTGCTGATGGATCAAGTAGTTGCGAGGACTTTGTCAGTTTAGTTCAGACATGGTTAAGTAAAATTCAGGTGTTCATCACTGGACCTCTGCATTCATTTTGATAATTCGTCAAAAGTTGTAAATCCTATGTTCGTCTTGAAATGTTTGCCTAGATAGCATAAAATAGAGCTGTTCAGTTTGAATCTTCTTTCATCTATTTTGAGATAACCAGTTGTGTGGCTTATGGATCCATCTGCTGTAAGTTTGGGGTAGAAAAGCAAGGAAAGTAAACATGGAAATTTTTAATTTGTTGATGAAACTTGTTTAGGTGTGAGTTGTGTAATCAAGAATGCTTAGTTAGCATACTTAAAAAAAAAGTAGAAAAAAAAAAAAAGAAAATGAAGAAGAGAAAGGGACCAAGGTCCAATTTTTCTTAATTTCTGAAAGATGAAAATTTCCTTCTGTTAGTCATGCTAGCAGTTATATTTGTGCATTACATGCAAGCATATTTATGTTAAACAATTTTGATATTGTTATAAGAGTGCAGTCTCTTTCTCTCCCTCCTTTTGTTATAACTTTGTTGAGATTTCTAAAAGTAGGAGTAGAAATGATTTTTCATTCTAACTTCAGATTGCGGAAAGATTTTTCTTGAACATATATTTTATATTCCAGAAAATGCATTTTGTTTTTGGGCTTTGTGATACTAATAGCGTTTTTGGAAAACAATGCTGATTGCTTCTAAAGAAGAGCCAAGATTGGATTTTTGAGGAACTTAATGGTTCAAGCAGATACTATCACACTGAGAATATCTAGTAGCACTGCAAGCCATTTTTATATCTAACATTGAAAAATATATTTTCTTACTTGACAGCTAATTGGTATGAAAAAATGGCTTGATCCTATAATTCATACTTCATTTGTTTACTATGCTCCCCTTTCGCTTTGTTTTTTTCTTCTTTAAATTTTGGTAGTTTGATTAATATGGTTCATATGCAGTGGTCAAGTTCATTACGTGGTATTTTTGGTGAGACCAACCAAAGTGAGCTGGCAGCTTTCACCTCATATGCCTTGGCATTCCCTATAAGCTTTTTAGCTCTTGTTGACACGTATGATGTGAGTGTAGTTTTTTCCTTTAGGTTGCTATGTTTCATCTCCTGGACTAAGCCTATCTATCAATAACTGTTTCCAGCATAAACTTTCTTTCCTTTACTTTTATTTTCAATTTATTTATCAAGATTTGACATCTTACTGGTTTAAGTCGTGACTTTCTTTAGATTATCAATATTGAAGTTAATTTTGACATACAATCCTTGGTGAACAGGATAATCCCTCAGAAAACCTTCGTGTCTACAATTTAGCAACAAATACTGTATTGAACAAGCCAATGTCAACAATTGCTTGATCAAATCTCAGTGACCTCTTCAACTTTATTCAAATTCGCAGACATTGTTTATGAAATTCATCTTCTCAAAACACCTGTCATCTATGCCACTCAATATCTTGAATTATAAAAACCATTTTGTTTTGAATGAATTAAGACTTTAAGGTTGCATTAACTTTCGAAAAAAAGTTTTCCAGATTATTTTTTCTAAGAAACAGAACTAAAGAGAATATATTACTAACTGGGAGTGAAAATCGTTTTTTGGAAATATCTTTTATAATTCTCCATTTTTCTATAAAATTGGAAAACACCAAAATGGTTGTTTTCCGAATTCTTCACTATTAAAATAAAGGTCTTGTTTGGTTCCCTAATATTTTGGCCATTCCTTTTCATTTTTTCAATTAAAGCCAAACAAGGTCCTTGTTAAAAAACAGACCATTGTTTCCTTAATTCTCCAAAATAGAAAACAATGTAGTTTAAACACAATGAATCTTTAGGCAAAATATCTGTGAAGTTTAATTATATGCTGTCTTTACTTTATGCTGCATCCTGCACTTTGTCTTGTCAATAATCTAGGTTGTTATTTTACAAATCATACATCTAGTAACCTGTAGATGTGACCAAGAATCTGCAAGTCAAGATGAAGGGTAATCTAGGTCTACAACCTCTGAAAATTATTCCGATTCACCTCTGCTCTCTAATATTTATAACTCTTCTTCTGAAAATGTTCATGTTTATATTTTGCATCATCAAGCAAGTAGCATTCTACAAAATAGACACTAAACTTTTCCATTATGAAATGGTGCTGGAGCTCATATAATGTTTCCATGTCCAGCAAAGGTTAATTATATGTTATACCTTCTATTTGTTGCATTCTAAACTTGTCTTAAAATTAAGATGTGTGGTTACTTTTATTAATTATCACTTTATAGCAGTTAAAATTGCTTTTTTAATCTGTTTGGTTTCTTTACCAGGTTATGAGGAGTGGAATCCCTAACTTTTGTGCAGTTGCTCTTGCACTTAATGATCTGGGGTAAGTTAAAAGGTTTATGAGTGTATTGGAATTCTTACCAAGCAAAATTTCCCTCTTCTACTATCATGGGAACTGAAATCTACAGTTTTCTTCTTTTTTCTTCCCTTAAATTTCTCATTCCATTCTTGTCATCCTGCTTGGGTAAACAGTATCTCTCTCAAAAGCTTAATACCAAGATTAAGCAATTCAAATTATTAGGAGGCATGAATGGCAGCACCAGGATTGCATATTCTGAAACTGTGACACTGCCTCCAATTTGGTTAATGCTTTCAGTCTGACAAACCTATCCAACATTGAAATCACATCTCTTCACATCTAACAGATGGCTTCTGCCATCTGATTGATTTATACCATTGGCCTGGTATCTCCTCCTTTGGCTCTATTTTCCTTCAACCTGGGCTTCAACTGAATATTTATGTGATTCAGGATTCAACCAGATATTTGCAATATACAGCCATCTCCATTGATTAATCTCTAACAGAAATGTCTATCTTAAACCATATGCATTATAGTGAAAATCCCAAATATCATTCATCATTAATCACTGTCACATTAGCTTGTGATTCAATTGTCTTGTCTTTTATTTGCATAGCTTACTGAAAATGTTTTATTGTTTCTCCACAGTGACCTTTTAATAGTACTCAATTTACATTGGTGATTTTAGATGGTTTACTTTGCAGATATAAAGCGGTAGGCATTAGATTAGATTCTGGTGATCTAGCATATTTGTCTTGTGAGGCCCGGAAGTTCTTTAGAGCCATTGAGAAAGAATTTGATGTTCCTGGTTTTGGAAGGACGAGCATTACTGCGAGTAATGACCTCAATGAGGAAACTTTAGATGCTTTAAACAAACAGGTAATCATTCCAAAATAAAACTGCTCTGGTGCTCTGAGAAAACTACGTATGTTTCCTGTTTTGGAGCTCGGTGAAGGGAATAGTTATCTATTAGTTATTCTATGGAGCATGTTTTAGAATGATTTGACATGGAAATTCTCTGGCATTGTGGTTTTGCTCCTGGCATAATCGTACAAGTGTAACGTACACTTCTGAGCAACCTGGAAAATTTCTGACAAATATCTGGCATCTGAGTTGTCTCACTTAGCTGCATGCTATATTAAGATGCCATAGCTGAATTCCATTAATTAATGTTACTTCAAGCCTGGGGCAATTTATACATTTCACTGAGATAATCCAGCAAGTAATGGGATACAGTTTTCAAATACAGAAAAGGTTCAATATATTGTGTTTCAGTTGTTGCACCATGAATGTGTGGTTTCTTAATCCTTCACCTAATGCCCTACATAATTACTTCTCTATTTTTATTTTGATGTGCCTTTCAACATTCCTTTGGCATCTGATTCTATGCCTTTTCTCCATATCGGAAATTCTTAACACAAAAATTAGGAATTTATGTATTCTTCTATGTTTGAGAGTTATGTAGTTGGAAAATGTTTTGGTCAAACATTAAATGCAGAAATGTTGCTGATTTGTTTTTCAAATGAGTTACAGCAGCATGAATAAAATCTCCATTATGAAGCAACATATAGTGGTCAAATACCACACTCTTAATAATAATTTATGCTGCTTATCCTTCTTTGTATGTGAAATCATGTAAGTTTATGATAAAACTGTTTTGACAACAGAGAAGTAAAGGCATATGTGCATTTTGTTGGTCCTAGATTTTAATTGGTATAGCATTTTTTGGCTGCACAGGGTCATGAAGTGGATGCATATGGGATTGGAACGTATCTTGTAACTTGCTATGCTCAATCTGCTTTAGGTTGTGTCTTCAAGCTTGTTGAAATAAACAATCAGCCTCGCATCAAACTTTCTGAAGATGTTTCAAAGGTTTGGTTCAAGTTGAAGAAACTTTTGTTTATTTTTATTGAATCACCGATTTTTGTTCCCCTTCATTATGTTACTAGGTTTCTATACCATGCAAAAAACGGAGTTATAGATTGTATGGAAGAGAAGGCTACCCACTGGTGGACATAATGACTGGGGAAAATGAACCATCCCCGAAGGTAGTGCATTAATTAATGGATTTTTCATCGAAGTGAATCTTTGATTTACGCCAAGTACCACCGCCTTTGTATATATTATGTTATTCATGAATATGTATTCCAAGAGTGCTGGCATGATCAATTTATCAAATAACTTTTCCCTGAGCGCTGAGAGGTAAGTGTCAAAATTCATGGTCATCAATGAATGGATCTATTGTTAAGGGGCTTCACGAACTCTAATATTTGATGTCTTACACTTTACCAAGCACCACCATCATCATAATATTTTTTTTTTCAGCGAGCAATCCGAGAGGTTGGTATTCCAAATTGTTGCTGCTATTATTTCATATACAAAACTAAATTGTGAGTGCAAATGTTAAAATATAATGGACTTCAGAGTTTTGTGAGATGTCACGTTATTGATTTCTACAACGGTTTTTCAAGGTTGGTCGTAAGAGTTCCTCATCAAATCAACAGACACTTTTGATCCCATGCACCTTTTGTCCCCTATTAACACGTGATTGAGCTGCTTTTCTGGATAGAGTTTACTCGTTGTGGTGATTAGATGAAGGAAAAACATAATTTCTTCCTTTTCTGAACTTTCAGGTGGGAGAACGGATACTATGTCGCCATCCTTTTAATGAATCCAAGAGAGCGTATGTGGTTCCACAGCAGGTTGAGGAGCTTCTAAAGTGTTATTGGCCTGGGAGCTCTGGTAGGGGTTTCTATGACCTTAAAATATTTAGGGCCCATCTAGCCGAGCTTATGAAAAAACAATTGTTGACTTTGATCCATAATTTAAAAATTGTTTTTCAAAAATAATTTATGATAAAAATAAGTTATATGACCAACTTAGAATTATGTTTGGTAAAATTGACCTGAAGCAATTTTTTTTATTACAAAAAAGAGATGGTATACTTAGAATTCTCAAGTTAAAATTTTAATTATGGACTCAATTTTGTCAATTTTTTTTTTTTAATTCAAGCCAAAAGTTATTTCTAACAAACATGGTATCCATAACTTTTCTACGAGTCAAAATTAAAAAAATAACTTAAATCAAGTGGAACTTAAGCATGTGAGATCATAATTGAACAATTGGTTTTGGGGATTTGCATCTTCACAAAGACTAGCACATGTGACATGATTATTTCAAAATTTGCAATGATTTGGTTTGTGGTTAAGATGAAATTTCAGGACTCAGCATAGCATCATGCCCAAGTTTAACATTGTTAGTCCACAGACTGCCAACAGGCTCAGCTTACCTCATCCATGCAATGTTAGCAATGAGTTTTGTTTCTTGCAGATAAACCAAGAGAAGACTTACCTCCTCTCAAGGACATTAGAGATCGTTGTATCAAGCAGCTCGAGAGAATGCGTCCTGATCATATGAGGCGGCTGAACCCAACACCGTACAAGGTGATGTTCTTATCTGCTGTGAATATTTTCTTCTGTAATTCTAGATAACTGCAACTATGGGAATGTTAACTTGAATGCCTCGCAGGTGAGTGTAAGCGCAAAATTGTATGATTTCATCCATTTTCTATGGCTCAACGAGGCACCTGTCGGGGAGTTGCAGTGAGGAGGATTGATAACCAGATTTGATGCATGGAACAATGTACAAAAATGGTGGTCAAGTAATGATTCCAATAGAGGTGGGGGACCCGCCTCAATCAGCACTGAACACATAGATGAATCACTTTTCATTAAGATGCCCCTTGGATTTAAAAAACCATCTTGTTTCCCTATTTATTAATATAAGTGAATGTTTTCCTTTCGTCTAACCGGTGTGTTCCTTCAACTTCCCAACTCACCATTACTTTATATTTCGAGTCATCATGCAATTAGAAAGACACGTTTAGGTTGAAAATGGAGATTGGATGAGTAATTGGAGTCTTCGGTTCTTTTACTTTTGTTTGTAAATTTGGTTTTGTCGTTGAAACTTGAATGACAAAAAAGAAGAAGAAAGAGTAACAGTTTGTGTGGAAATGAAATGAAGAAAAAAGAAATTCCTAATCTTCTGTATCATCAAATCATGTCACATCCTATGGAACATGCAAAATGTCAAATAAGAGAAATATCAATTGAAATTGTAAACGAAGACTCGGCAATTTACAAGTTGTTAGAGCATCAAAATTATTAATTCTGTTCTGGTCTGGCTATTGTTGAGCAACAAAGTTATTAATTTCATTTCGTTTTGGCCGGAATGTTTTATTTCGTTCAAAAAACTGAGATTTTGGCCGGAATGTTCTATTTCGTTCAAAAAACTAAGACAAAACGGGGTCGTTTTTGTTTTAGTTTTAATTCCGTTCCGTTCCAGAATTTTCGGTCAAATTCTGGCCGGAACATGTCAATTCTGTTCTGGGTGTGCCGTTTCGGCTACATAAAAAAATCATTTAACTTTTTAACTTGCACACATCGGATGTCACTAACATCATTTTTAGTGAGCAAATATTGTAACTTTGTAAGTCAAGTTGATTGAGTTTTATAGAAGCAATTATTTGCCTTGACATGTTATTGTTCAAGTGGGATAACATTTAAAGCCACGAGATGAAACTCCTTTGATGATTTCAACGATGTGGGATACTGGGATATGGGAATTGAGAATTTGGTTGTCCAGCTGGACAACCATAATTTGTTGTCCGGCTGTACATGCTATATATATATATATTAAAATTAAAAAATATATATTATAAAAAAATAAAATTGTCGCATCAATTTTATTTTTATAAAAAATAAAAATTATATTTATTTATGTTTGTTTGACTTTGTGTTTGTACTTTGTATTGTATAATTTAAAATTAATTTATCTTGAATTTTAATCATGCTTGTTAAATTAATATTTTATTTTTTTTCATATATATATATATATATATATGAACAGTATGACACCGAAACGGCACGTCGGAACGGTCCGAAACCGGAACGTTCCGTTCCAATCAAAAAACCGGAACGACGACCGGAACAATATTGACAACTATGAGTTGATCTCCGAGAGAGGGAGAGAGGAGAGTAGAGGAAAAACACGAAGAACAAAGGGGGGCCTCAAAATGAAATGATAAACCGTGGGTCAATTTATACTCAATGGGAACTAAAGTTACACCATACTAATAATATTGCCGGTAACTTCAATTTTATTTATTTATCTATACGATAATAAAAATATTTTTTTTATTAAAATCATAATAATTAAAATTAATGAACAAAAAAATCTTGTCATCAAAACTATCTTTTCTTATTCACATAGTTTTTTTTTAATAGTAACATCTTTCATTGAATACAAGTCAATGTCCCCATGCTTCGTCGTGTGTGACACCGTATTTTTTTTAATAAAAAAATATTAATTGTGTTTTTTTTGTTATAATATGAATTTAGTCAAAGTAATAAATTTGTGCAGAATTCTTGTGAACTGCAAGTTTTCTATAAAATATATGAATTTTAAATCGATATAAATTTATCTGTTTATTAGGTTTTAATGAAATAACCAACATAAAATTATCATCATGATTTGGATATTTGAATTATTAAATTCATTATATTAAGATTAGTTCATTTTATAATTTAATTTAAATCACATTTAAAAACAAAATATAATGTCAATGCCTTGTTGCGGGCGACACCATATTTTTTTCAATATAAATTTAATTGTGTTTTTTATAATATAAATTTAGTCAAAATAATAAACTTTTACAGAATTCCTGTGAAAGTGTAAGTTCTCTATAAAATATATTAATTTTAAATCGATATAAATTTATTTGTTTAGTAGATTTCAACGAAATAACCAGTTTAAAATTATCATCATAATTAAAAAAGCAAGAAGATTTAGATATTTGAATTATTGAATTCATTGTATTAAGATTAGTTTATTTTATAATACAATTTAAATCACATTTAAAAAAAAAATATAAATTGTGAAAAGACTTGCAATAATCAAATAACAAAAATAAGTAGTTAATTTTCTATTCATAAAAGGACGAAAACATAAATTGAAAATTCATCCCTATATTACTGTGATTTTCATTACTATAACAATTAAAATTATTATCAACATTATTGTCCAAACATTAAAATCATTAAATTTCACTAATAAATAAAAAAAAATCAAAACATTTAAAAAAACAAAAAAATCACTAAAATTATCATTATTATTGCGTAAATAATAAAATCATAAAATGATCTGATCCGAAAAACATATAAAATAACATAAAACACAAAAAAGGAGCAATATTAATTTTAAAATTATCACCAACATAAATTAAAATTTCATAACATAATTTAATAAAAATAAACCCCCTGGGAAAAAAATAAACCAAAAAAAATAATCTAAAAGCCTAAATGAATAAATGCGGACAAAAAATAAATATTGTTCAAACACTGTATTATTTTTATATCATTTTTTTGTGTTAATATTAAAAATAATTTTTTTTTTATCATTTTAATATATTTTTAAATATTGTTTTTTATTATTTTAATATATTTTTAAATAAAAAAATGAAGTCTAGTAGGATTCAATCCTTTACCCACCTCCAGAATTTTAAAGTTACGCCTCTTGACCAACTCAGCCACCTTAGCATTTGGTTCTTCATTCATGCAGTTTATATTAATAGTTATGCTTATTGTGGATTCACACAGTAAAACCACTACAGTTTTATTGTATAATTAATATATTAATACGAACAATAATAATTTGAATTAAAAAGTAAAAAAATTTAATAAAAAACTTAATTGTTTTGTTCATTCAATTCTTTTTTATTTTGACGAAAACATCTTCTTCTTCTTTTTTTTAGTGAGAACCATTGTTATTGATTGTGAAGTCCTTGGACAAGGTGTAATGAAATTTGAATATAATTGAAAATGTATATTATTTAAAAATATATTAAAATATTTTTATCTAAAAATAAATAATACTTAATGATTGTTTTTCAAAATATTATATATATATATTAAAAAAATATTTTTAACATTAATATATAAAAAGAATAAAAATAACATAAAAAATCACAACATGACCGTGAAAGATAAAAGAAGCTAGTAATGGCCATTTATAGGAGAGATTCTGTTAAAAGAAGCATGAGACTATACTTGATTTGATAAGACAAAATAGAGGATTTCAAACACAAGAAATAGATATTATGAGTTCAGTTTAATGAATGATAGTTTGTGGCTTATATAGCTCTTAGTGTAACCAACTCTAACAAATGTAACTAACTCTAACAACTTTATTATCTCTACTGCAACAATCACGTGTGCTTAACAATGTAACAAAATAACCAAAAAACTAACTAATTGTTGTTGAGTCTATTAAGAGCTATGTTTAATTACTTCTTCAATCTCTCCCTTAAACATGTCGCTACCAATCACTTAGTTTAATTCAACAAATTCATATCCCCAAGTAATCATCGAAGCCCTTGGAAAATATCAACCTTTAATGGCTTAGTCATGTCGGCTAACTGATCTTTGCTTCCACAATGAATCAAATTGATCAAACCTGTCTTCGTAAGATTCCTCAAGAAATGATACCTTACGCGTGTGTGTTTGCTACGTCCATACATAACATGATTTTTTGAGAGTTTAATGGTAGAGCTGTTATCACACCAAACATGAGTGCAATGTTTATCACTATAGTTTAGCTCTTTCAACACTCTTTTTATCCATATGGCTTGAAATGTGCACATTGCCGCTGCCACAAATTCAGTTTCTGTTGTTGACAAAGTGATATAAAGTTGTTCTAAAAAAAGTGATAATAAGTTGCTTTTATGAACATCATGATACTGCACCTAAATTCATCAAAAATACATATCAACTTGTACTTTTTTTATCTTCTATATCACCCATATAATCATTGTTAGTAAGAGCAAGTAATTTTCCATTTCCTCTTTTCTTATAGTGAATACCACAATTCATAGTTCCTTTCAGATATCGAAGAGCCCTTTTTGCAACCTGTAAGTGAAGATTTGTAGGTCTTCCCATATATCTACTTACAAGACTTGTAACAAACATCATGTCTAGTCTTGTGGCCATAAGATACATCAAACCTCCCACCAGTTTCTTGAAGTGTGTATCATTTACTGAAATTCAATCTTCATCTTTGCTAATTTTAAAACCTGGAATAATCGATTGTTCACCTCATTACTTTCCAACATCCCAAATCTTTTCAAAATTTCCAAAACATACTTTTTTTGACAAATGAAAATGCCATTGTCTCTTTGCAATACTTCGATCCCAAGAAAGAAACGCATGCTCCCTAAGTCATGTCATCATCATCATCATAAGTTAAGATTAGATCATCAATGTAAATGCTTACGATTATAATCTTTCTAGTGCTGCTTCTTTTTCTCAACAATGTTTGTTCACTTTCACACCTCTGAAACCATTCCTTAAGAAAGTAGGCTTTGATTCGATTAAACCTAGCTCGCAGAGCTTGTTTTAATCCATATAAAGCTTGTGTAATTTGTAAACCAGATGTTCTTTACCTTTCTTCACATAACCCTTGGTTGTTCAACGTACACATTCTCACTTAATTCTTCGTGAAGAAAAGCTGATTCAACATCCAATTGCCTAATTTTCAAACCCTTCTACGCAACCATAGATATGATCATCCTTACTGTATCCATTTTGTCTTTCGGTGCAAACACTTCTATGTAATTTATTCCATGCTTTTGTGAGTATCCTTTTGCTACCAACCTTGCCTTATATTTCTCAATCTCTTCATTTTCATTGAGATTTGTTTTGTAAATCCATTTAACACCAATCCTTTTAGCATCATTTGACAATACTGTCAAATTCCATGTCTTGTTATTCTCAATGGACATTATTTCATCATCCATTGCTTGTCTCTATTTTTCCTCCTTCACAGCTTCTTAAAAAATAAAGGGATCTTCTTTAGTAGCTGTTACTTATGCTATATATGCTTTGTCTTCACTCAAGTCCTCTCCATCAATATAATTTCTCATCCATACTAGACCACGACACACTTTCCTTTCAACTTGATCCTCTGCATCATGATCTTTTTCTGTAGCTGCTATATGTTCTTCACTCTCTACTTCCATATTATCTTCATTCTCAGTTGTTGTATTTTGTTCACGCTCGGCTGCTATTTCTCCCAAAACTTCGACTGCTGCTCCAATTACACTCCTCTCTTCTCTCTTTTCTATTCTCATCTTTTTCATTTCTTTCTTCATGTTGATTCCCCCACTCTAAATCTATCAGAATCTGTTCTTGATGATTTTCACTCCAATTCCACTCCTTTTCTTCTTCAAACACCATATCTCTACTCATCATAATTTTATCTATTATAGGATCATATAAACGGTACCTCTTAGTTTCTTCATTATTTCCCAAAAAAACATAGCAGGTGCTCCTATCATTTAATTTTACTCTTCTATCATGTTGATTATGAACATGAGTTAGGCACCCTAAAATACAAAAATGTTTGACAGTTGGTTTTACCCCATTCCATGCTTCATGTGGAGTCACATCCTTCAATGCTGCTGTTGGACACCTATTTAAGACATAGAAGGTCCATACTGTCGCGACGACGATTTTTGGTGACGCACTTCGCGCCCTGCGATCACCCCGAGGTTCGGGGAAACAACGGTGCGCGGTGAAATGTGGGATTATTTTTATAATCGTAAAAATTATGACTATAAATATCAGGAGTCGCCACCTAGTATTAAGGTCACTAGGAACCTATTGGTCTGCGAGAGTCTAGGGTAAGGGGACTTGTTGTGCAAGGGGAAGACACGTCACCCCCGGTGCACCCTACCTAAAGTAAGCTGCATTGTTGTTTGATTTTTCTATCTTTAAAAATTTTACATTGCATTTTGAAAACCACTTTTTATTTGCGGGCGTATTTTACAATGTAAATCTACACCCTGGCAAAAATTCCTTTTTTTATATCTACGGATGTACTTTACAATGTAAATTTACACCCTAATAGATAAAGCAAAAATATTTAAAATTATATTTTTCTTATCTATGGATGTACTTTACAATGTAAATTTACACCATAATAGAGAAAATAACAATATTTAAAATTGTATATTTTTTTGTCCTTGGGTGTACTTTACAATGTAAATTTACACCGTAATAGATAAAACAAAAATATTTAAAATTATTTTTGACATTTTGGCCAAATTCCAACGGATAATCATAAACCGGTTACGATATCCAATTTTCATTTCAAAATATAAGATGCAACATAATTTTTTTATGAAAAATATATATGGAAAAGTCATGGAATTTGGCCGTATGCACAAAAACAAATACATTTTTATATTTTTGAAATTTCTTTTTGTTAAAAAAGAATGTATATATTTTTTAAAGTAAGAAAAATATTTTATTATTTTTATCTTTTATCTTTTATTTTTATTTTTATATTTTATATATTTATTTATTTCGGGTGGGCTGGACTGCCAGCCCACCCCTCTGAAATCTGGGCTGAAAGCCCAGTCCATCTTGGTCTGGGCTGTCAGCCCAGATGATTTAGGACATGGGCTAAAAGCTCAGCCCATCTTGGTCTGGACTGACAGCCCAGGGAGACTAGATCGGGCTTCGGTCCGGCGGGGGAAGTGGACTGGGCTCCTGGCCAATGTGGGCCGGGAGCCCAAGTGGGCAAAGGGCTGGGCTTCCAACCATCATGAGCTGGAAGCCCAAGCTTGCTTTCTGTCGGGCCGGGCAAAAGCCCGACCCGAATCACGACCCGGTTACTGTTGTGAACAGTAACCGGAACAAAATTTTACACAGACAAAGATGAACAATAGTTGCATGATTTTTCAAGTACGATGAACGGATATTCTGTTTATACCTTCGTGTAGAGGATGTCGAGGTGGTTCTTGTGGTCGTGGTAGCGTCAAGAATGGTTGCCTGAGGTCGCCGGAAAAGGGACTGAAAGTTGTCGGGGTTGTGCACTGTGACGATATTGTTCGTTTTTTCTTCGCCGGAGTTAGCTGCCTGGGTCTCTGGAGTTGTAGGGGAGACGCTGGTGGCTCAGGAAGCTTTGGGGTGGCTGGAACGGCGAATGTTGGAGGAGAGAGAGACGTCGGCGTTGGCTGTTCTCTTGAGAGAGAGAGAGGCAAACCGAGGGAGGGAGAGAGGGGCTGCTGTCTTGTCGAGAGAGAAGGAACTGCTTCGCCGTCGGGGAGAGGAGCTTCACCGTCGGGGGAGGAGCTGCACCTTTAGGGCTGTCAAATAGGGAAGAAGACGCTGGAAGGGAGAAGAAGAATTTGCAGACCGAGAGGAAGAGAGGGGTTGTTGAAGAAGAAGATCAAAGGCTGTTGCCGAAGATGAGAACTATAAAAACTCGTGTTTCCTCTAGCATGTTTTCAATTCTCTTTTCAATTTTTTTTCAGTTTTTCAGCCTCCTGTTCATGGTCTTCTTCATCCCGCTCCTTTCTGTGTGTTTGTTCTGTCCGTGGCCTTGCTTTATATAGCCACTGATGCAACGATAACTTGCAACTTTCGGCTCCCTAATTTGCGGAGGTGAGGGGAATAATGGCCGGCAAGAGGTGGCTTGTGGGTGCTGGTGGGTTATTATTTTTGGGATGTAAAAAATACAATTTGGTCCCTCAACTTATAACTCCTTTAATTGCACCCTCAATTAAACCTAAATTTATGATTTGTACAATTATGTCCCCGTGAAAAAAATTCAAAGTTACCCTTAAATTTTGCGCCCCTTTTTAATTTGGTCCTTGATTTCTAATTTATGTTATTTGACCCACGATTGACCATTAAACTCTCAATTGTTTCCAATTGGACCCCCGATTTTGCATAATTGCCTCAAAAAAATTCAATTTGGCCCCCGAAAATTCTCAACTTCTCGATTGAGCCCAAATTAACTTCCAGCACTTGATTTTTCTAACAACCGCGACCTTTTTTATTTTATTTTTTGATTTTCTGAAATATTTTGGGGAGTCACCCAAAAATTGGGTGATGACACATACCATTGCCTCTGGCTAGAAACTCTTTAGGATCTTCTCTGTCAATAAACACCTTACCATGTTCATTATAGTTTGATTCTTCCTCTCAACCATGCTATTTTGTTATGGAGTGTATGCAGCGATCAATTTCCTTTTAATTCCAATTTGCTTACAAAAATAATTGAATTCCTTTGAATTGAATTCTCCTCCTCTGTCATTTCTCAAACATTTAACATATAATTCTTTCTCCTTTCGATATTTATCTTAAAGACTTTGAAGTGCTGAAATGCTTCACTTTTTTCTACTAGCAGGAATGCCCAAGAATTTTGACTATAGTCATCAATGCAACACAAAATGTACCTTTTTCCACCATTAGACACATGGGAGATAGGTCCACAAATGTTTGCGTGAATTAATTCCAATGGATGAGTTGCTCTCCATATACTTGTTTTTAGTATTGCTTCCCTTCGTTGCTTCCCTACTCTGCAGTCTGTGCAAGTCATGTCTGTAATGTTAAACTTAGGGAGTCCATGAACCATTTCTTTTTGCAACAATGTTTGCAGATTTGTATAGCTTTAATGTCAGTAGTGTCTATTCCAGAGGTAAGAAAGATCTTGAGAGTTTGCATAGAGACATCTTTGATCATTGGAAACCAGTCAAGTTTCAACCAATAGAATGAACATTCTATGTACACTCATTGTGGTTTCAGCAATCAATCCCTTTTTTAGATGATAAACCTTACAAATTCCTCTTTTAAACACTATTGTCAGACCATTTTCTTGGAGTTGTCCAATGCTCAAGAGATTGTTGTTAAGCTCAGGAACATAATACACTTCATTTACCATATGATTTATTCCATTCAAGATCAATTTTATGCTCCCTTTTCCAGTCACACTTATCCTACTATATCTCCAAATTTAATAGAGTGTTGAAAGGTTTTATCTAGAGTTGTAAACTTACCTCGTTCTCCACACAACCCGAATCCAAAAACCATGCATTATTTCGTTTCTGGTTGTGCAAGTCAACATAGGTCATTAACAACATCTCATCCTCTTGACTTAACTCTGCATAATGTGCCTCCTTGTTTAAGTTCGGGCATTCATACTGGAAGTTCCCAAGTCTATGGCATTTAAAGCATTCAATAGTGGCTCTGTTATAAATTTGAGCTTCTTTTCCACTACCTTTTCCTCTGAAGATGTTCATCCCTCTACCTCTGCCTTTTATTCTATCATCATACACTCTCAATGCTTGGTCATCTTCTTGAGTCTTTCAGATTTTTTGTTCATGAACTAGCAATAAACTTTGTAGTTCATCTACTGTTAGTTTGTTTATATCTTTTGCTTATTCAATTGAGCAGACAATGTAGTTCAACTTCTCAGTCAATGTACGCAATATTTTTTCCACAATCTTCACCTCAGACACATCCTCTCCAAAATTCTTCATGTTATTTTTTGTCAACAACACCTAGGAAAAATATTTTGTCATAGACTCTCCAATCTTCATCTCTAGTAATTCAAAATTCCTACAATTAATTTGAAGGTGAGCACGTTGCACTCTTGTGTTTCCTTGATACGTAATTTTCATAGAATCCCATAGTTGTTTAACAGTGTTCTTCTGTGTAATTGTTTTAAGAAATAGATTTGTCAATTAACTAGAACATGTAATTCTTGGTTTTCAAATCCTTCAATTTCATCTCCTCCAAGTTCTTCTTCTGTCCAGCTGTGAGAACTTACCCTGGTAATGGTTCCTCATAGTCTGTCTCAATAACACACTAGTACTTCTTCGATCGTAACAAATTATCCATCAACATACTGTAGTGTTCATAGTCTCCATCAAATTTGGGAATGCTAGGTTGTGCCAAATTATTTGAACCCATCTTTCTTCCAATTAACAATTGTGATTCCCAGGCTCTGATACCAGTCTCTTAAAAGAAGCAGAAGACTATACTTGTTTTAATAAGAGAAAATAGAGAACTTCAAACGCAAGAAATGAAAATTATGAGTTCAGTTTATTGAATGATAGTTTTCGGCTTATATAACCCTTAGTGTAACCAACTCTAACAAATATAACTAACTCTAACAACTTTATTATCTCTACTACAACAATCAATGTGCTTAACAATATAACATAATAACCAAAAAACTGACTAATTTTTGTTGAGTCTGTTAAGAGTTGTGTGAAACTGCTTCTTCAAGTTCCAATCTAATTCTAGTCCTAGTTGACCAAAGCCAAAACCTATCCTTCAATGAATAATCATCATGCCAATTTCAAAATTACCTTGAAAGCATCATCAACATCAAACCAAAATGGGTTATTTCAAAATTGAGGATAAATTTAAAGTTCCATATTTAGCTCTAAGTTCTTTTGTTTTAAAAAGGAAAAGTAGAGACTTTAGTAGCAGCACTCGATATTGCTAAAAGCAAGAAAGAGCAAGAAATTATGAACCATGATCAAAATGTAATCAAAAGCCATAATTGTAATTCCTATAAAATTAAATAGGATAAAGTAGTTGTAATTAACCAAGTGAATACTAAACAATAATAAAAATAAAAATCTTTACACAATACTTGCCTCTCAAGGCAGTAGACTTAATTATGGCTGTCCTATGACCCGCGTAAACAGCTACCCGGAAATTTGGCTGGCTGGCATTCTTGTGTAATTCTTTAAATAAACAGTCCCATCATGCCAGCTGCTACCTGTTTCCCTTCATCACTCTCCCATTAACAATTTAACATCACTGCTAGCTTTTTGCACTGCGCTTCCCTTCATCTATATATCCTACATATTGAGCCTCGAATTGTAGACATGCTGCAAACCCTCGCCTTTTTTCATTGAATTGTTTTATAATACTGGTTCAAAGACAATACCACACTCCCATGTCTGAGCACAAAACAGGTCTTATGTCTGACCAGTTATCGAAACCAACTTCAGTTTTTGGTTTAAGGTTATGGGTTGTTCTTGGTGTCTGTGTAGGGACAGCCATCGTGTTACTACTTTTCTTTATCACTCTCTAGCTTGCTTCCAAGTCCAAAAAGAGTACAAACAATGAACACAAAATCCCTATTGTATCTAAAGAGATTCAAGAAATCAGAATCGACCAACCCATTAAGCCTCCCCGGGTACAAATGCAAAACCACCAATCTCAAGACCAGGAAATGATTACTAGAAAGGAAAGGGGAGATATTTTGTTGCTCATGCCACCAGAAGAGGAGAGTCCAATGAAGTATCATGGGATTCAGATTGATATTGGGAAAGGACATTTGATTTCTTATCCGGGTTCTTCTGGGGAAGCACCACGCGGCGGCAGCATTGGTGGGGACCAGGTGGCTGCTATGGTGGTGCCTGATGTGTCTCATTTGGGGTGGGGGCATTGGTATACTTTGAGAGAGCTTCAGGTAGCGACTAATTCTTTTGCTCATGAGAATGTTATTGGCGAGGGAGGGTATGGGATTGTTTACCATGGTGTTTTAGAGAATAAAACTGAGATTGCTGTCAAGAACTTGCTCAATACCAGGTAGTTTATTGCAATATTCATCACATGTTTATTTGTTATGAACATTATTGTTGCTATTATTTGAGCTCTAATTTAGAATTAATTCGTTGTATTTGATGTGCCATTTCGAGTGTTGATATGCTGACGAATTGGTTATTGATAGTGTTCAAATATGTGGTGATTGATAGGGGACAGGCTGAGAGAGAATTTAAAGTTGAAGTGGAAGCCATTGGAAGAGTAAGGCATAAGAATTTAGTAAGGTTGCTTGGCTATTGTGCTGAAGGAGCTGAAAGGTAGTATCTTTTTGTCTTTTCAACCATGCTTCGTTGTTTCTGGACCCAGTAATTTTGGCATTTCAGAATGAAATTAGTTTTAAGTCACTGCCAAAATAGGGTGGCTATTGTTTATAACCATATATAATTTTACATATAGTTGTTTGCTTCCTTGTATTGCAGGATGCTCGTGTATGAATATGTGAACAGCGGGAACTTAGAACAATGGCTTCATGGTGATGTAGGGCCTTGCAGTCCTCTTACTTGGGAAATTAGAATGAAAATCATCCTGGGAACTGCAAAAGGGTATGATTCTAATGCACTTATAATCGACAATATAGAGCTTCTATAAATTGTTATTACCTGCTCTTCATCCATGGCATTGAGGTAAAAAATGAACACTGATGCAGATTAACTTACCTTCATGATGGTCTTGAACCAAAAGTTGTCCACCGTGACATCAAATCAAGCAACATTCTACTTGACAAGCAGTGGAATTCCAAAGTTTCAGACTTTGGCCTTGCCAAGCTCCTTTGTTCAGATAGCAGCTACATCACAACCCGAGTAATGGGAACATTTGGGTGTGTAGCTCTCTCTGTGTGCTTACATTTGTTCCCTTAGTGTGTGATGAAGCAATAATAATTTTTGTGCTTTGGTAGATATGTAGCTCCCGAGTATGCAAGTTCAGGCATGCTGAATGAAAGAAGTGATGTGTATAGTTTTGGGATTCTCGTTATGGAAATTATCTCTGGAAGGAACCCAGTGGATTATAGCCGGCCTCCAGAAGAGGTTTGCACCATATACCAATGAAGTCTTTCCTCCCTTCTGTTCTTCTAATTTGTTTTAATTAAATGAATGATTTTCAGGTGAACTTGATCGATTGGCTTAAGAGGATGGTTAGTAACAGGAATCCAGAGGGGGTATTAGATCCCAAACTACCTGAGAAACCTACTTTAAGGGCACTGAAGCGGGCTCTTCTTGTTGCTTTACGCTGTGTAGACCCGAATGCACAGAAGCGACCAAAAATGGGCCATATTGTACACATGCTCGAAGCTGATGACCCCCCCTTCAGAGAAGTAAGTATTTGATCTAGTTGAGAATTTTAATTCAAATCAACTTTCTGATAATGTGCCATAATTTAGAGATGTCTTAATCAACTCTATTAAATCCTAAAGATCAAGCTTGCATTACTACTTAGTCAAACCATTTTTAAACCTTGCCAAAATGGTGCAAGGACTGTAAATAATGAATGGCGGAAGTTCTGATTCAGAGCAATAGTTTTTGGGAAGATTCAAGAGCTACTTACTTCAATTTCCTTCATATATGTAATGCCACAAATTCATTAGCATTTCTTTTCCATATGGTTCGTCTGAGTTTGCGTCCATGGTTTGATGACTTATTATCGTCCCTCCTTTTTCCTACTCATTTGACAGTGGTTGAATTCTGCACCCACCAGGTGCTGTGAGATAAAACTCTACTAACGAACTTATACTTTACAGCTATGCAATAAAAATATTAAATATTTCAATTTCTTCTGATGCTAATTTATGTTAAACATTTCTTCTTATGCTGTTTTTTTTTTCTTTTTCAAATAGCCTTGATCTCCTTATTCAAAGTTTGAAAATGTGGTTTCAGGACCGTAGAAGAGGAAGAGACCTGGGACACACACACTGTGACAGTCCCAAGGATGGCTTGATAGAGAAGCAGGTGATGGAAACTAGTATGAAAGCGGCTACACGATGATAAGGCAAGACAAAGACTTCAAGAATATCGAGGAGATCTATCGAGGGAGATTTGTCCGAGCTTGATGAAGTGGATAAATAAATATTTTACTGCCTGCTGCTCCATCTAAATGCTTGCCTTGTGCGAAAGGCCTAGTTACATTATCCAAGGTTGTGGCCTTGCCTTGTGTTTCCTCTATTAGTTATAGCTACCGTGGCTGCGCAGTATACGGCTCCATATCATGTAAAAATGTAAAAATCTATGGCCTTCGAGGTTTGTCATGTAATCCACGCACGCTATTGCTTGACTCGATCATTGTAAACAAAAAGAAAGAAAAGAAATTGAAAGATTATGCCATGTTGCAAGTTATAGTTTGGACAATTGATATTACGTACAAAGCATCTGAGCAAACTAATGCTAGCTTTTTGAGACCATTTGGTTGCAGAGAAAGCAAATTTAGCGGTCACAAACTGTTGAGTTACATGCCAAAACTTCAGAGAAGCTGGCAACGCTATTTGGAATTTCATTACTTTCAACACGAAAATTGTGATAAACGTTTGACTTATCAAATGCCAGCCAGCATCAAAGTTTGTATATTTAATGAATAAGACAATTTTTCCAGCTAAGTAGCTGGGGTTGGGTCATACTGTCATTATTTTTAGTGTCCCTTGAGTAACACGCTTGCTAGTGGCTAGTTCACTTTAGTTATGACTTAATCCTAGCCGGTGAAATGTTAGCCTTCTCTTTGGTCCCCTCCATATGCTTTCTGTTCTTGCCCTCGAGACCATGGCACGAGGAATTATCACTTGTAGCTGCTTCTGTAACTTGAAGCCAACTGGTGCTAATCATGGAAGGTCAACTCAGTTTAGTGATAAATCCCAACAGCGATTCAAATGATAAAGTGATTGTTTTCTCCTTGGGTGAGAAAGTATCGCATGATTTGAGAAACAAGCAAGTCCACGGCACAAGTAAATCGAATAAAAAAGACAATCAGGTCTAACAACTGGATCCAAAACTCACGTGCCAGTTAGAATAGCTACTGCTACAGAAGTTTCAGGAAAAACGTCAAAAAATGGTGGGGATTGACAAAAACATCTGCTTACAGAAAACATTAATTTCTGTGTCTGTGGAACCACAGTGAAGTTCAGATCGTGGATAAAACAGGAAGAATGGAAGTTACTTTGCTGACAGCCCACATGGATACCAGCTATGTAATTCCTATAAATGAAGGACATGCGCATGTTTTTCATTCAAATTGAAGTCGTTTTCTTTGCCCACAAGGTCCCATCTATGCTCCTTTCACATACAGCATTAGATGATGCGCTTGCTGTTCAGAGAGAGTAGAAAATTAACTTCAACTTCCATATCTCTGAAAGTGCTGAACAATATGAGTTCGTTCTTTGTTTTTCCAGCTAGATTATACAAGTGGATGCAAAACATTGACGTGGACACCAGGTCACAACAACTAATTTCTTATTTTACATGAACTGATTGACCAGGTTTGAGCCATTAGTAGGATTACAACAACTAGTTTTTCTTCTAAACTTGTAAATAACTATTATTTTTTGGAAAGATGCAAAAGTATTTTTAATATATAGAGACTATTTCAAGAGGAAAACTAGCTAGAAATAATCAATTCTAATATACTCTAAGATGGTGTTAAATTGAACTTTTATAGTAAAGCACAAGAGTATATTTCTCACACTCGCTCACTACACTTGCTTATTTTCAAACATTCTAAGTGTTGTTGAGTGAGCTATGGAGATATAAGATTCAATTGTGTTAATTACTCTTAAAGAGTGCATACTACATTTCAACCAATTGCATAACTTCACGGGTTTAGGACATAAACTCTTGGTTATTGGTGAGGTAATTTGAGAACAACATAATAATAAAAATTAAATATTTAATATGAAGAATTCAAAATCCACTTATGGATATGTCTTCAAACATGGAGTAGTTTTGTCTTGAAGATCATTTATGAAAATATGTATCTTAAGTTACACGGTGAAATAGAGTTTATTAATCTTGATAGAGTTAAAGATAAAATTTAATGGATTTGGTATTTGTTTAATGGATATTATATGTTGGCCTAAGCTAGTGCCATTAATTTTGATAGAAAAGATATTTCTAGTATGAAGTCTTATAGTAATAGGTATAAATTCTGATTTGACATTTAGATCAAGCTAAATATTTTTTAAAAGTTTCTAGAGACCCTTTTTCTAATAGGGTTAAAATTTAAAATCCGTGAGTTTGGAAAGGCCTTCAAGTAAGGCTTATAAATTACTATTTTGGATGTACCATATTTTCCTAATTGATTGTAGGATTTCTTTAGCTATTTGGTTTCAAACTCTTATTATTTTTCTATATTTATTTAAAGTGTTTTTCCTAGTATAAAAGCATCATAAAAGAGTTGTAATATTTATTTTTTCATTAGAAAAAATATTTATTGATAAAATTTTGAATTGGAGTTTTGTGTGGCTACCTTACAAAGAAACAAATTCTTATGTTTCTTGCTCTTATTATCTTTCTTTGCTAATTTTATTTGGGTTAGTTGGTATCAAAACCTAATAATTTCTAATGATTAGTTGTCATTTGGTGTTAAATGATTGTGGATGAAAGATGTTGAATATAGATCATGACATGCTCATTTGGAAAGGGATTAAAAGGTTCTCCCCTAAGGAAGAGATGTTCATGAACTTGTTAAATATATATAGAGACAATTTACATAATTAACTTCTAAACTAGAAGTCATAAATTTATATAAGAAATCTGAATAATTATCTTATCAATTGATAGTGATAAATAAGAGAAAATTAAAAGATTTTGAAGAGAGTGATCATGAATCAATAACCAGTTTTGAAAACTATTTTAAAGGCATGAGCAAAGAGATAACTTCTTGATCGATATGATTATGATATTGAAACTAGTGTTTTTGATGACTTTAGCTCTTTTGTGAATTAGAATCAACCATTACAATTTAATAAAGAGCAAGCTCAAGAAATAGTTAAGCTTGAGGGCTATAGAAATCCTTTTTTTTTTTTTGTAAGTTGAGATTTATAAGGATTATCTTATGAAAGTGAAGAATGATTTGAAAATCCAAAAACATTATTTGAGTTAAATTTGAATATATTAAAGTAGTATAAATTTTTATCCATAAAGAAATCAATAGATCATCCTCTTATTAATTGTCGACAATCAAGTTTCCAAAGTTGATGTTTGAAGAATTTCAAGATGTTTTTGGTATTATCAACAAAGGTGACTTACCAAAAAGATAATTTTTGAGTTATTTAAACTTAAGAGTGATTTAAACTTAAGGATGAGTTTTCTCCAACTTAGGAAGACTATTACAAGATTTTTTTTTCCTAATGTACAACCTTATGATAATAGGAATAAATTTTGATCTAACTAATAAATTAGATTGAAAAGCTCATTTTTCTTAAATGTTTAAATTTTCATAGCTTTAAGGTTAGAAATGCCTTTAAATAAATCAAACTAAAAGTTGTAATTATTGTTTAGGATTTGCCATATTTTCACTTTTGATTTTGGTTTATTTTCTTATGTGGTTTATAGATTTTTTTAATGATACTTTTCCTAGTATATAAATGGCTTAGAAAAGTTCTCATATTGAGTTTTGATTAGAAAAAAAATATGGTAATAAAATTTTGAATTTGGTATTTGTGTGGTGACCGTATTTAGTAAAATTATGTTTTTTTTTTTCTTATAATATTTTTGTGTTGTTTTCATCCATATGAATTTTGTCCCTTATAATAGTTAGTAAAAAAAACAAGAGCAAAAAATTGCGTATATAATGATAAGATTAGACATTAGACATATACATTGTAGACATATACTATGTAATGTTGAACAAATATTATGGATTCACTTACCAAAAGCTTAAAAACAAAGCCCTTGTTTAGTTCATTAAGGAGAATTGACTTAAAAGATAAAAAGTGTTATGATGATAACCCTATCTAGTTAACTAAATATCTCAATATTTAGATTCATGGGAAAAAAACATGGTTTTTCAGAGATGAAATTATAATTTTACTTATCTATAATGAAAAGCGTTAATAAACTATACAGGTAATTTGTTCTCTTAATGGAGTATTGCATGTGGAGTGTAATATATTACTCTTAATAAGGGGTAATATTTATGAATGAGAATGATTGCTTCTAAGAGAATTTTTAAACATTAAATTCTCTAAAGTACTCATATCCATATATGTATATTCTCATAAGGTGACGATGTAGTGATTAGATGACTTCGACATGACATTGTGAATCATAACCATAAATCTTTGTATAAATGTTATTATTTAATAACCTGGGATACTAATGAAGATACATTTACTTCATATATAAATATGACTTTATATAAATATAAAATGACTGACTTTCTTGTTTTTTTTCTAGTAAAGATCCATAGGTACTAGTTGATCATTTTATATAATGATAAATTTTATGCTTTGTGCTTTAAATCCAATAAGATTTTGTGTCTTACAAATCATGACCTTATAGGGTGATCAAGAGTGATAAGATCACTTCCCCTCTTCATAGGTTAAAAAGCAAATAATTACCATTACCAAATGAAATCAAACATCTTTATTTCTTTTGGATTTTTAGTACCATTCATAGGAGTCTATTGTCCAATCTATTAATAAAAGAACCAAATCAATTTATGTAATACATTAGTTAATAGTTTAGAAATAGATGTTCAACATTTTTGTATTAGTGAATTCGACATTCAATGATTGTAATTGATGGAACTCAATTTAGATTTATATATTTTATTATATAATAAATACTATAAAATAACTCAATACATTCCATTTGAGACCAAGTCAAAGTTATTAATTTATCTTCTTCCTTTATGATAAACACCCCCTACAACACTATTCCTTATCATAAATGATTAAATATATAAGGTCTTGAACAACTGCTTTTGGATATTGCCACATCTTGCAATAAAGAACTTGCAACAATATAATATACAATAGGCCCAACATGATAAATGTAGACATAGTTCTAACTTGCATTTTGAAATCAATCCATGCAAGCTAAATCTCCATAATGAATATCGATAATTAAAAAAAAAGTTATTTTCTTAATGGGTAGTAAATTATTTCATATATCATTTGCACATGTTGTTATACCATGATCATTACACAATACCAAAAGGAATTTGATTCCTAAAAGTTGATGCAACATTTTTTTCCTAAAAAAACATAAATCATTCAAACAAAGTAAAGAGTAGGAATAAATTTTTAAAAGTAAATAGATTACAACATTCTAGAATTCATTATAGTCTTGATATAGATGTCAATCCAAGCAAATCAAGCACCAATTCATACACAAATATTTTTTTGAAAATAACAAGTCTAATGCATGCATTATACATAGCCAAATGACCTTCACATTATAGCAGACTAAAGACATCGACTTGTATCTATTCCCACAATTTTAGGCACTATTGTTTGCCACATTGTATCCACCTACCATATTAGTAGCCTCATCAATAAAATTAATACGAGCATCCTCCTTTGAATCACTATTTTTTCCCTTTCAATTCACAACATCATCACCTTTATCATTCCTCACAATATCACTGTGTTTGTCATCATCAAATAAAAATATTGTAGATAAAATACAAGCATAATGTTGTTAAACATTTATCTAACTTACTACAAAAATGGTTCAATGCCAGTAAATCTAAATCAGTTTCCAAGATATTTAAATTAAAGACTACAAATTAAGAAAATAAAGTTTCTAATACTGACTTGGATTTCTTAGGTTCACCACTCATTACTTGCATGAATTTTTTTAATCTCATTATTTCATCCAACACTAGTTTTAACAAACAATTTTTTTCCATAAATTCCTTGTTTATCACCTATTTTTCTCTTGCCTATCAAACTTGATGCATGATAATGAATGTCTATGGTTATTTCTGCACATTAAGGTGAGATCATCACATTGGTTTACAAGATAAATTTGAACATGCTTTTTTAGGGCTTCTAATGGTGATCAAGACTTGGTTTATGTGATATATATATCTCACAAGCCTAGGGAAAAAAACAAAATCATAGCAGTACATAATATATATATCAACTGATGTTATGTGTATTCGTTTTTTGGCCTACAATGTATTTGTTATGAAAAAGGCTGTATAGAGAGAGAAAGCAGAGAGAGACACTCTCCCTCCCAATGGATTTCTCCTCCTGCAACCGGCCAGTAATGGATTTCTTCACCCTATGTTGATTGTTGCTCAACCACCTCATCCCTTTTTTTGTCGTGAATCTTCTTCTCGTGCTTACCCTTGCCCTCTTCTTTTCCCTCTTCTTTTTCCTCATCTTGCTCTAATTTCAGATCTTGTTTCTAGTCTTTGTTCCCTTCACCCAACCATAAATTTCTCCCTCTACTCCTCACTTTGTATCTCTAAATCCTGTGTCCATGGCCAAAAGAAAAACAAAACAAAAACCTCACTCACCCTCCTCTCAGCCCGCTCGCCACCCTCCACCAATTGTCTTATAACCTATCCTTATAACTATCAAACCTACCCCTTCTAAAATCAGTATTTTGGGCAATATTCTTGTCCCGTTGGTTCCGTTCCTTCCAATTAGCTCCTTAAAGGTGCCCCTTCAACCATGGCTGTTGAAGATGCTCCTCTAGATTGTTGCTCCAGTGAAGAGGATTCCGAATATGAAGGTTCTACCTTGTGTGCCTCTGAATCCAGATCTTGTGATGATTTTGATTTGGGTCCAATGGATGCAACCATTGATGTTCCTTTGCCTCCCTCTCCTTGTGCTCCTGATGAAGTTTCAAGTGCACCTGCACAGCCATCTGCTCCAATAGGTCAGTGGAGGAATCTTTTTGCCTCCAATCGCAGCTCTCCAAATTGTTCTAAACTTAAGCATTTTTCTAATATTACTACTACTAGAACTTTCAATCTAGTTGATGATGATCTTGATGTTGATGTTGCTTGTAATTTCTGGAATCATTGTCTTATTGGGTATGTCTCGGGTAAATTTCCGGGTTACAAAGCTTTGAATAGCATCATCTCTAATTCATGGCATTGTGAGGCTAAATTGCATATTCATGAATCCGTATGGTTGATATACAATTTTCAGAATGAATCAAATAAAATAGAAGTGTTAGGGGGGGTACTTATCTCATTTATGGTAGACCTCTAATGCTACGGAAAATGCCAGAGTATTTTGACTTTAACTCTGCTGATATGTCTACTATCCTTGTTTGGATAAAGTTGCTGAATTTGCCTCTGGAATGTTGGTCCTCTACTTGTCTCTCTAAAATTGTTAATGCTCTTGGCAAACCAATACAATGTGACATGTTGACATCCTCCATGTCTCGCCTCTCATATGCTAGTATTTTGGTAGAAATTAATCTTATGGAAGAACTCCCTTAGTCCATTACTTTCTGTCTACCAAATGGTGTTCCTATTGTTCAACAGGTTGTCTATGAGACTTTGTCAAAATTTTACAACTTTTATAGGGCTCTTGGTCACTTGGCTGCATCTTGCTCTAAGGTGCCTAAGGATGGGGGAGTGAATCAAACTGCTCCTACTGACCCTCTTGTCTTAACTGCTGTGCATAAAAGCAAAAATACCAAGAGGGGCCAATTTGTGATAGTTGTCATGGCTGAGGGTGTGGCTCTCGGTTCTCCACCATCTTTGGATGCTATAGTTGCTACAACCAAGAATGTTAATAGGGCTGATTTTACTTCATCTTCCAGTGTTCCTATGATTGCAGAAATGGTGGCTATTGTTGGGGAATGGGAAATTGTCAAACAAAAGAAACGTAGCAGTAGGAATATGCAGCAGACAACAACTAAAATAACTAAGGGAGTTAGATCCATGGGAGGTGGCTCAGATGTTCCTCTTGATTCTGGTATGGTTTCAAGGCAAAACTGTGGCACCGTGACCAGAAATATGGGCAAGTGAGAGAAGGAATTTCTTAGGGTGTCACCAGTGGAAAATGAGCAAAACTTTTGAATAAATCTAGCGAAAATCGTAGGAATCCTCGTACCTATGCTGCCCTCCGATGATTATCCATTGCTGGAATGTTAGAGGGCTCAATATCCCTCTAAAATAGCATGAGGTTATTAGCCTCATGAAGAAAAATAAAGTCAATGTTTGTAGTTTGCTGGAAACTAAATTGAGTTATTCCAAGGTTAAGGCTTTGCGAAAATTTCGGCTTAAGCATTGGAGTTTTTGGATGAATGCTGTTGCATCTTCCACTGATAGAATTGTCATCTTCTGAAACCCTTGCAAAGTTAAGGTGGATTTTGTTGACAACTCGGTTCAAGGTGTTCATGTTGTTATTAGTAGCCTTGTGAGTCAAGTTAGCTTTCATGCTACCTTTGTTTATGGTTTGCACGCCATTGTTGATAGGTGAGATTTATGGGATAATCTTTGTATGTGGTGTCCTTTGGATCCTTGGTTAGCTCCGAGGGATTTTATTTCCATTTTGTCTCAAGATGATAAGCTGAATGGCAATGTTGTCTCTATGTTTGAAATTATTGATTTTTGTAATTGTTGTCATGATTTTGGACTGTTTGATCTTAATTACTCTGGTTGTCATTTTACCTGGTCTAATGGGCATGTTTGGAGTAAAATTGACAGGGTTCTTGTCAATCCTATTTGGGCTTCTCTTCAACACACTGCCCATGTTCATTTTGGTAATCAGGGTGCTTTCTCTGATCACTCTCCTGCCATGGTTCGGCTTGATCACTGGGACAAGGGGCATCGTTGTTTCAAGTTCTTCAATATGTGGACCTCCCATGTTGATTTTCTCAATACTGTTTCTGAAAATTGCCATGGATGTTGTTAGCTCTCCCATGTTTTCTTTATGCAGGAAGCTTAGCGCTGAAAATTCCATTGAAGCACCTTAACCGGCTGCATTTTAGCCATATCTTTAAGAGAGTGTCAAGAGCTGAATTGAGCCTTGACTCCCTCCAATCTGCCTTGCATGGGGATCCTACCAATCCGCAACTTGTTCTTGAAGATAAAAAGCTCTGGCTCCAACTCCTGAACCTCAAGCTTGTTGAGAAAATATTCTTTTGTCAGAAGTTGAAGTGTTCCTTTCTTCAAGACAATGATAGAGGTTCTCGATTCTTTCATGCGATGATGAGCCAAAAGCATGGTCAAAATTATATCCCTACGATTCAGAAGTCCGATGGTCTTCTTACTGTTTCGGAGGAGGAAGTTGGAGCTGATTTTGTGGTCTTCTTTCATAATCTCTATAGGTCCTATATGCTCCAATCTCTAACAATGATATTAAGTTAGTTTTGTTTGGTATTGGGAATGATAAGGTTGCGGGTCCGGATGACTATACTTCCCTTTTCTTCAAATTTGCCAGGTCGATTATTGGTGATGATTTCGAATCAGGGAGGATGTTTAAGCAGATTAATCATTCGGTTATCTCCCTGATTCCCAAATCTGCTCATGCTTCTACTCTAATGATTTTCGGCCTATCTTTTGTTGCAATGTAATCTACAAAGTTATTTCAAAGCTTCTTGCCAACCGTTTATCTATTGTTCTGGGAGATATTATCAGTCCTATGTAGAGTGCATTCCTAGGAGGTTGAGCTATGGTGGATAATATTAATCTGGTTCAAGAGCTGCTTCGGCAATACGGTAAAAAGAGAACCTCTCGTAAATCTCTCATGAAGATTGACTTCAAGAAGGCTTTTGAATCGATTTAATGGTCCTTTATCAAAGAGATTTAAGGGCTACTCGACTTCCCTTCTAGTTTCATTCACTTGGTCATGCAATGTGTTGAAACAACCTCATTCTCCATTGCAATCAATGGGAATTTGTACGGTTTCTTCCTGGGCAAAAGTGGTATTTGACAGGGGGATCCTCTTTCGCCATATCTTTTCATCACTTGTATAGAGTATTTCTCTTGCATGTTAAAGAGAGTGTCTAAGCAGAAAGCTTTTTCGCTTCCATCCGCAGTGTAAGCCTCATAACATTACCCATCTTGCTTTTGCCGATGACGTTCTATTGTTTGCTAGAGGTGATAAGTCTTTTGTACTAGCTCTTCTCCGTCAGTTAGAGATTTTTAGGCAGATCTTTGGTTTGGAGGTTAATCCTTCCAAATCCTTAATTTATTTTAGGGGAGTGGGTGATGGTTTGAGACAGGAAATCATTCATGCGACGGGGTTTGCTGTAGGGTCCTTCCCTTTCAAATATCTTGGCATGCCTTTAAGCCTCCACCGACTGCTGGTGAGCCTGTTTTCTCCTCTCCTTCATAAGCTTCAAGCTATTAATCAGCGTTGGGTGGGCAAGCATCTTTCTTATGCAGGAAGGCTTGTGCTTCTGCGCTTCGTTCTTTATGGCATGGTTCAGTTCTGGATTAGTATATTCCCTCTTTCGGACACTGTTATTACCAATATTATTCATCTTTGCAGGAACTTTCTATGGACAAGTAATGTTAAAAAATCTCAGTTGGCTCCAATTGCTTGGAAGAATGTGTGTCTGCCAAAACATGAAGGTAGGGTGAACCTCTTTGACATCAAAGCTCTTAATAAAAGCTTTTTGGTAAAGCATCTTTGGAATATCCATTTGAAGACTGATTCTCTTTGGATCAAATGGATTCATCATTTCTACCTTCTGACTCTCTTGATTTGGGATGCCCAAGCTAAGAAAGTTTCATCTCCGCTATGGAAAACCCTTGTTTCCTTGAAAGATCAGCTTGTCCAAGATTGTGGGAGTAGCTCCTCTATTATTGCTGCTATGTCCTCCTGGTCTGCTGGTACAGGTTGTTTCTTGGCCAATGCTTATGCGCACTTCTGAATGAAGTGCAACACAATGTAGGAGTCATGGTCTTTGCCTAAACACTGTTTTGTGTTATGGATTGCAATGTTAGGTAAGCTCAGATTTAAAGATTGTCTCCACTTCATTCTCAATGACACTAGCTGTGTGTTTTATAGCCATAACTAGGAGTCACATTGTCACTTATTTTTCAAATGTCCCTGGACTTCAAACTTGTGGGAAACCATTGTTAGGTGACTGCATGTTCATTGTCGGATGAGCTCCCTTCCTAGTGCTATTCGAGGTCTCTTCCCAAAATGGATAAAGATAGTTTCTAGAATGCGAAGAGTCTTTCTTGCCATCTCGGTTTATCTCATCTGGGAAGAGCGTAATAAAAGATTATTTGATTCTTCTTCATCCTCGGTGGAGAGAGTTTTTTGGAGATTTCAGGTTTTGTTCTTCACAATTTTTCATTTCCATGAAAAGGATCACTTCTACATTGATATTGGCTAATGTATGGTCCGGTCTTAATGGGGTGGTGTTGGTTGCCGGCTGTTTTTCTGCTTGTTTTGTTGGGTTGTTTTACTTTGTTGGTGGGTGGCTGTCTATTTGTTTTTCTTGGCTACCTTGTTGCTTGTTGTGTTTTGAGTTGTCTTGGCTTTTTGTAGTCCTTTGTGTTGTTTGCTGACAGCTGTCATCTGCCTAGGTTGTGAGACTTGTCATTTTGCTCTTATAAATACTGTGAACGTTACTTGTATCCTAGCCCTGCCAACTTCTTAGTTGGATTGTGGGCGGATTCTATGCTTGTTATTTTGGTCTCTTTTTAGTTTGTTCCCTTTGTTTTGACCTCGGAAAGATGTTCTCTTAAGGCGTCTGCTGTTTCTATCTTCTTTGACTTTGTTGTTCGCAGCTTGTGTTATTCTTTGATCTTCTATGCATACTTACATTTGATAAAAAAAAAAAAAGCATACACATGGAAGGGGGATCTTGCTCCCAGATTAAAGTTTTATTTCTGCCAGGCCATAAATTTCATGTGATTAAAGTCGGGAAGGTGATCAAAATACTCAGTTAACTTTCAATAAGACCGATACACTGTTGGTATCCTGAAAAATAATGTCATGTGAGGGGTACTGATTTTTAGTGAAATTAGTATCCTGAACTGGGATTCGTATACCGCCGTAGATTTGACTTTGATTATACCTTTCCATTGTCCCATTTTAATCCAAATAAATCAGTGCTCAAAATCATCAAATAATACGGGGTGTATGATGGATATCATTTATGATAGGAGTGTTAAAGTATAAGTCTGCTCACGTGGACTGAATTAATCGAATGAAGAAATGAAGTTGAGCTGGATTAAATGGATCTTGAAGAATCGATGAGCACACTCGATGAAATGATGAAGAAGTATGCATTGACGATTAACGCATTGTTTCTAATCCCAGCTGTAACTAGTTAAAGTGTAAGAAGAGAAGTTACAACCGATTTCTAGAATTTGTTACAAACATGCAAAATGCATGAGTTGGATACAAACATGTAAAATGCATGAGTTCTCTGCAGTATATAAGCGGACAACTCATCAAACATTTAGAATGTGAAAAATAGAGAGAACGGACAATCAATTGAAGATTTCTACAAGAAATAGAAACTCAATTGAAAAACTAACATGGTATCGAGTCGTAACCTGATTCATCAAGAAGGGACGTGAACTGTGAAATCAAGAAATCCAAGAAAGCCAAGTTTTCAACATGGCGGGATCATCAAGTTCGGGAGGTGATCTAAGAACTCCCAAATTCAATGGGAGTAATTACGATTTCTGGTCAGTCAAAATGGAAACCATTCTTATTGCCTATGATCTTTGGGATGTGATTGAATTTGGCACACTCGCCTCAATCAAATCCGAAAAGGTGTCGGAAGAAGGAAGTGCATCGGGAGTACAAAAGCTGCTGCTGCACTCGAGATTACCAAAGAATTGAAGATCAAGAATGCAAGAGCCTTAAGCCTCATTCAAGGAGCAATAACAGATGAGTCTGTTTCCAAGAATCGAAATGAGAAGACAACAAAAGAAGCATGGGACATTCTGAAAGGGAATTCAGAGGTGATAAAAGGTTAGAGCAGATTAAACTTCAGGCCATTAGGGCTGAATTTGAATATATGAAGATGTCGGATAAAGAAAACTTAGATGACTATCTTTCTAAGTTCTTTGACATGATTAACAATCTTAAGTCACTTGGGGAAGAGGTGGCGTGAAACAAGAATTGTTCAAAAACTGCTAATGAGTCTTAGTAGGAGATATAATTCAATTGTCTCTATTATTGAGGAGACAAGAGACATTGAAACCCTTAGAGCGGAAGAAGTAGTAGCCTCGGTTAAGGTGTATGATAAAAGAGAAGATTTGCATGATGAAAGAGATAGAGTTTCGAATACTGAGAAAGCATTCGAGTAGTTTCAGAATAAGAGGAACAATTATCTTCAAAATAGCAAAGGCTCACAAGGAAGAACAAATTCAAGGCAAGGTTGGCGGTACAAGAAAGAAGACACGCAAACTTGTCATCAAATATGCCTAGCAGTCATGGTTCAAACAGGAATCAAGAAACTGGAGCAAATTGCGAGCAATGTGTTCGGTTCACAACATAAGTATGGCAGCAGCAGTCAAGCTACCATGAAGCCACAATGCAACACATGCCAAAAATTCCATTTCGGTGGTCTGCAGATACAAAGGAAAGTCAAGGTGTGGAAGATGCAATCTCTTTGGGCATAATACAAATGATTGCAATGATTACAAGCAATTGGCAAATTGTGCACGAGGAGGAGGAAGAAGTGTCCATTGCAAATTTATTTTATGCTTGTCATGTAGCAAGTATAAAGGACAAGGTTTCCTACTGAAATAGAAAAGAAAAGCACACAGAGGTTGCGATGAATCGATTTGGTGGTCGGGAAAATCGGAATAAGAAAACAATTGATGCAATTGAAGTCGTGCATGATGAACTCAAAAATGAAGAGTCGGCCAAGCGGGACAAACAACAGTTCAAGGAGGGAAAGGAAGATACCGAGAATTGTAAGCAAATAAACCTTGGTGAAGAAACAACTAAAGAAAGCCACCAAATATATGATCTGAAGGCTGAAAAAGTCACGAAGATAAGATGGAAAATGAAATTCAGAATGAAGAGGTAAGCAACGAAAGTAGAGAATACCTTCACCAATCTGCTGTGGAGAATGAGACCATCAATGGGAGCTTTCCGGATGAAGCATTGGTAAAGAATGCTTGAGGATATGGGAACCAAGTCTGCAGGTTGAAAATCATAGTGATGAGACAACTTCGGAAATGATGGAAGAACAGAAACTTCAAATGCAAAAGAAGAGTAATTCCTATCTCAAATTCAAAATCTTCAAAAGCAATTATCATTTTTATCTTCTTGTTCCTTGGCAAAAGAAAAGGAAAATTTGAGAAAAGATCTTGAGAAAACAAAAGTGAAATTGAAAGAGACCGAGTCCAAGCTCAAGAATGTTCAAGAGAAACCAAACTTGAGGTCCAAAAGCATTTCGTTGAAAGGGAGGTAAAACGATTGCATGGTCGAAGACTCTTCTTGAGCGTGACATTAGCAAACGTGACTCCTTGGCTGGTAGAAGACATGATTCAATGGTTGACAGGAGTTCAAAGATGTTTGAATCGAAAAAGTCAAAAGGTCTTGCAGCTTCTTTTGAGCGAGATAATGCAGGACGATTACGAAACTTCGAAGTTCTTGCATTTAAAATGGAAGCAAGTATTGCTTCTTTGGAAGAGGAAGTAACAATTGCACACAAGAAAAAGAAGAGACCAAAGAGCAGGAAGAGTGTGGCTCGGGAGTTGAATGCAACATAGACATGCGGAAGAATGGTTCATATAAATTCGATGAGGAATCACAAGCGAAGCAACACTTCTATTGTGTGATAATGTGTCGACAATCTCAATGGCAAGAAATCCAGATTGAGGTTGAAACTTGGCGTTAAACCGAGTAGCGACTTAGGAGGGATGTTAAAGTATAAGTCTGCTCACGTGGACTGAATTAATCGAATGAAGAAATGAAGTTGAGCTGGATTAAATGGATCGTTGAAGAATCGATGAGCACACTGATGAAATGATGAAGAAGTATGCATTGACGATTAACGCATTGTTTCTAATCCCAGCTGTAACTAGTTAAAGTGTAAGAAGAGAAGTTACAACCGATTTCTAGAATTTGTTACAAACATGCAAAATGCATGAGTTGGATACAAACATGTAAAATGCATGAGTTCTCTGCAGTATATAAGCGAACAACTCATCAAACATTTAGAATGTGAAAAATAGAGAGAACAGACCTTTTCTCAGTAACTCAATTTTCTCTCCAAAAAAGGCTCTCGGCCAAAATCCTCTCTTCTCTTCTAAAACGAAAAGCAGAGCACCTGCAAAGAAAACCAAACAATCAATTGAAGATTTCTACAAGAAATAGAAACTCAATTGAAAAACTAACAAGGAGGACAAGCTAGGAATAACTCATCCACAAAAAATATTTCTGTCAGGTTCTAAGAGAAACGTGTAGTGAGCAAATCAGGATAACTACAATCACAATAGGAGAGTCGTCATCAAAATTGTCCCCGACAACCACCGTAGTTGGACTGGTTTGCTATCCAGAGAAGCAACGTTGGAGGGAACTTGTGAGTCTCCGCCAGAAGCAGCAGCAGCAGGTGGAGGGGGAGCAGTTGGTGGAACATCACATGTACCAAATGTAGCACTTGCCTGCCCATGAATAACACATTATTGGAGTTATTGGAAGTTAATCATAGCTACCTGGCAAACTATAAAATATATAATTTGGGCGTCAATATCAAACTTGAGCACCCTTGCGAGACCTTCATGAACCAATTCTTGAGAATCTACATTCAAAAGCATGCTAGGCAGATGGGAAATTTGTATGAGATGTGATGGACAAGCTAACCCTATTTAAATAATAATTGAAGCAAATAGTGGTGGTAACGTACTCTGCAATAGGCAATATTGTCACATCCACAAGTAAGCTGTCCATTTGCTATATCCACAGCTTCCGGGGCTCCCCCACCATCACTCCGCTGGAACAAAAAATCGAAAACATCAGTTGGTAAACTACTTTGCAATTCCATTTCCTGTGATTGAAATTTGTTTCAAGGTTCGATTTAATCTATTTCATCTGTTGAGACACGCAAATCAACCAAGTACCTGATAAAAATCAACAGCGATGAAGTTTGGCCACCGTTTCCCAGCTGCTTCATAGCAAGTGTTGGTCATGCTAATTAGTGGAGCTGAATTGTCCAAGCAAACTTCACTTACATTTGGATTCGTTTTAAAATAATTCTGAAGAACCAAGGATATCGTTTTTGTGTTCATAGGAGATGACTCGTCTCGATTTGGACATGAACCTGCTTTCATCCCATCATCTCCATCTGCATTATTCAAGTCACAATCAAATGATTTAAATGATCCCATACATGTCCACATTAGCCATGTCTTACCAAGCTCCTAAAACTGAAACGTTAGACCTTCACAGGCACGTAGAAATCATAAAATAAGCTCTGCTCCCTGTATTTCTGACTTATTAGTTATGATGATACATTTTGACAGGGCAGGAAGATGGAACTTACATTGATTTTCTACTACATATTTCCAATTGTAGGCAATTTCCTCGGTAGCCTCTTTACTTGATTTGGAAGTGAAGACCACTAAACGCTGATTCTGCTGGACCATTTCATCAACAGTTGGCCAATCTTCACCATTTTTAGGCATCTTTGACACAGGAAACCAATATTCTCTTAGGCCAGACGCATTGAAAACCTTCGTCAAGCCTTGTGGGGATGTCACATAATCCTCAATAAAAATAGTGACAATCTCCGATGGATTTGCAGCCAGAAAGGTTTCAATCTCTTTCAGCACATTAATTGCGGGTTGCTGGAGATAATCATAGTTTGTTCACAGTCAATATAAAAGAGAAAATCGTTCTTTCAAGCATGGAATAGATGCCAGTAAGACGAATCAAGCAACATTGAAGGATCAACTTACGAAAGCTGTGAAGTTGTAACAGTTGCCGTTGAAGGAGTGACATAACCAGATATCATTCTGGAAATCATACATATCTAGCATAAGTCCTCGAACCCCATTCTACAAGAAATTTCAGTTCTTATTAAGAAATAACAATTATAATAATTGCCTCTTATGAGAGCAAGCTTTAAAAAGGGAAGGAAAACGTGGTTAAGATCATCTCACGGTTAGCTTATTTAAGCATTAAATTAATCAGTAGTTTAATACGAGACCCCGAACGATAAAGCCAAGGCTTAATTTTCAAGCAAAGGACAAAACTCATAGATCGGCGAACCAGGCAATGCAATTCTGCAGCATTGTCAGTAGTACGTACCCATCCCCTTTGCCATTATTTTGATGACACGTGTCGATATTTGACACCATACCCAAGTAATAAAAAGAAAAATATGGCGAAATGTTGCAGTCAAACATAAAGAAGAAAAAGTAAACGATCCTAAAAAGTCCAAAGAAAAGGGTTCTCCAAAAAACAATTCATCTCCAAGAATGGAAGATGCAACACAAATAAAATGAAGAGACTGAGAATCTTACCTTAAGTTGACTCGTAACCGTGTCTTCTTGATTTTTAGGAGAGAGGGTACCCGTGTCTGATTGAGCATAAGAGTTGTGTGTCGTTAACCATGAATACTTGTTGAATGCCAGACCTTTGACCTAACCAAAAGCAAATCTTTTCCGATCAAAACATTAAAAATACCAAAATTAGAGCAGCAATTAAACACCAAAGAAAAAGGACCAACTTTTGATGTTGGACTCGATGGCTGGATCATGGTGCATCTCTGTCGGGTATTTCCATTAGCAGAACAACTTTGACAACTTAATCCGGGGTCACAGGTGCTGTTAGATGAACATGTCTCACCGATCTGTTTCATTGATCATAGAAATGAAGAACATGAAATAAAAATGTGTTTCTCTTTCTTGCCAATGATAGATAACTCATGATAGTAAGTCTGTTTGTTACTGTAGCATTATAGGTTTTCCACACATTTTTATTTTTTATTTAAAAAAAAAAACAGTTGTAAGAAGGAAAATAAGACCTTGAGACAGGAAGAACCCGCAATGAAGAGACAAAGGAGGAGAATGAAGAGATGACGGGCAGGGAGAATACTAAAGAAAACATTCGATCCCTGCAAGAAAAGAAAAGGAGAAGTCATGAACAACAAAATATGTTTGATATAAGAATAGAGAGAGAGGGGAGTGGATTTCTGATGAAGAAGATTTGAGCTTGCCTTCATTTTATATATTCAGAGAGCAGAGAGGGAGGGAGAGGGAGAGAAATGGAGGGCTCTGAGTATTTTTGAAGATTCAGAAAGTCGGGGCTTGGAATCTGTTCCGATGGCTGGAAAGTGGATCAAACATATGAATTTGGTGGCGAGAGAGGGAAACAGGACCTGGTCGTGAGGTTAGGTGTTACTTCTTTGTCATCTAGTGTCTGGATGCTTCGTTACGCTTTCTTTTTTTTGTTTTTTCTATATATATGTTTTCAACCTATTTATAGTACGTAGTTTTATACTAAATTAGTAATAAAAATGTCAAGATTCCGATGCCTTCTTGATTCGTACTAGGTTCATTAAGAAAATAAATTCAAAACCCCCCATGTACTAAACAATTTGTTTCTCAGATATTTTTATCACCATGTGTGCCGATTCTTTCCATGCAATAAGTTGACATATCTTCATTTTTGAGAGTTTGAATGGTGTACTATTATAAATGTCTTCTTCTTCTTAAATGCATCAAAGACGACCTTGTGCTTGAGATGCATGCCGTGGAGCTCGACAAATATAAAATTATAATTAAAGACCAAGAAAATTGTTGACATTAAGAACCGTATAAGAGCACGCAAGCGTTCCAGCTCGTATAATTCTCATAAAATGACTTTAATTTCTTATCCTATTCCAATTAGGAAAACATTGTGTGAACCTAACTATCTATTAGTGGCTAGCGAGTTCAGGGTTTGATTTTTATATGGTTTCAGATTCGAGTCTTATCATCTAAAATCATATATGTTTATTAATTTCAAGACCCGTAAAATCAGTCAATATACATGTAAGTTGATCACTCAATATACATGCAAGTTCATTCGGACATCCACATTAATAAAATAATAAAAACAATGTGTGAACCTACCCAACTTGGTGGTCCTCTATGACTATTGACTGAATTTTCTAGAAAGAATGCTAAGATGGAACAATTCTAAGAGAAAATGTTGGGGAAAACTTTGTTTAATGATTAATAGCACAAGAAATAGTTAAAGAATCTCACATGAAAAACATGTTTTTTTTATAAAAAAAAAAAGAAAGAAAGAAAGAAGAAAAACACTAGCAAACTTCTATAGGTTGCATGACTAAGAGTAGTACAATTAAACAAATTAAAATTTTGAAAGGTTCTGCTTCTGGAAATAGTTTTTTTTTGTTGCCCTAATATATCTAATAATTTCTATCGATGGTAGATCACCTCCTGGTGCTTAACTGTATCTAATCACATGTCTTTGCCCTATCTACAAACTAGAGGAGTTGCTTATGTTGCATCCATAGAGTATACATGATGTCTATTTGATCTATATATGCATGTAGCCTATTATACATAATTTGATTAAAAAAAAAGTGTACAAATAAATAAAATGCATATGCGAGATGAGATTGCAACATAAATAACTAGATGCGGTAAAACAAATGAACATGGTTGGATTTTGATTAAATCTCTTAAACTTATTCCAATTGATATCATGAGCCATAATTTTTTTACAATAAAGTTACTATACTTAAGTTGTTAATGAGAATTTAATGGAATAAAAACTATTATAGAGTGTCTAATAATAGAGTGTGTATTTTAGTCATTTCAACTTAATGTTATCTCTTTTAATAGCTTCATTTTGAGGTATATATTATCAATAAACACCAACATATATCATCCTTATTATGCATTCCCCCTTGAGTAACAATACACTTATTATTTATTAGTATAAAAAATAATAAAGTAACACCTTGCATTACATTAAAAATCTATATAAATTATACAATAATATTATTATTATCCTTCTCTTCATTTCACAAATCTTCTATAAAATCAATATTTTTTTTGTATAAACCACGCGGTGTCCCAGACACTAGCCTAGACTAATCTACGTTCGCACCAGGTAGGCCCCGAGGGGGTGAAAGTACTCTCCAAATAGCCAGCTCTATACAAGAAGAGGGATTCAACCCCTGACCTCTCTCAAGGAAAGAGAGTGCCCTCACCACTCACGTCAGGATCCCTTGGGTTATAAAATCAGCATTTGACTCGCATTGGATTAACTCCCTTAAACAACAATAAAAATTATTTCAACTATTAAAGAGAAACTAAAAATTGAGTAGCCTAACCCCATTATCATATGCAATGTCATCCCCTCCCCACCGCTTTGTATATTATATATAGAATATGTCAATAAACTCTTATAATGGCAAGAAAATACACAAAATTGTTCCACTCAACTTTTATACTTAACGTAATAAGCTCACCCCCATACTCTCATTCTTATTGGGTTTTACAAAACACATATTTACAATGGAAAATGGAAAATTTAAATTTTTATAAAACTCTTAAGAATCTTGTCAGAATAGCTCAAAGGATTGACAAAGTAGAAAATTTTAATGAAACTTTATTTTGTTATCTCTTTCATTTACATGTTAGCAATATATATAGGGAAAAGTGACACAAGTAACCAAGCCTATAGCCGCTCTATTGTCGTTACCCTATAGTCGTTACCCTATAGCCGCCACCCTATAGCTATTATGCTAACAATTATATTGCTAAATAATAGATAATACATTCAAGATAAGAAACTAATCTATACAGCAAGAATCAACAACAATTAATGGCTGCTGATATGTATTGACATCCCCCCTCAAATTGATGTTGGTTTATCAACAAGCAGCAATTTGTGTGATAGAAACCGATGGCGTGGACAAGGCAGGACTTTGGTAAAAATATCAGCAATCTGTAGAGCAGTAGAGACATGAGGGAGAGAAATAACACGAGAGTCTAGAGCTTCGCGAATAGAATGACAATCGATCTCAATATGCTTTGTATGCTCATGATAAACTGGATTAGTTGCAATTTGAATCGCACTAGTGTTATCTCCATGAAGAGGAGTAGGATCAGTCCGAGGAAAACCTAACTTATCAAGGAGACCACAGAGCCAAGTAATCTCAGAACAAGCAGCAAACATGGCTCGATATTCAGATTCGATGAGAAGATTTGGAGACCCGTGGTTGCTTTTTACTTTTCCAGGAGATCAATGAATTCCGAGAAAGACACACCAACCCATTACTGAGCGACGAGTATTTGGACAACCTGCCCAATCAGCATCACTATAGGCCATAAGACGTAGAGAAGAACCAGTTAGAAAGTACAATCCACGACTAGGTGATCCAAGAAGATACCGAATAATACATCGAACGGCAACAAGATGTAGATACCGTGGAGTCTGCATGAATTGACTAACCTGTTGGATAGCAAAAGAGATATTTGGTCGAGTAATAGTTAGATAGTTTAGACTACCAACCAACCGTCAATATAAAGTAGGATCAGGAAGAAGATCGCCCTCCCCACGACGATATTTCGTGTTAACCTCCAACGGAGTATCAACATGAGATGAATTCTGAAGACCAACCAATGTAATCAGATCGCGAGCATATTTGTTCTGATGTAAAAATATGCCAGAAGAAGTAGTATGAACCTCCAGACCTAAGAAATAGGTTAGCGTACCAAGATCCTTCATATGAAAGGAGCTATGAAGATGATGTTGGAGTTTCCCAATCAACGTAGAATCAGTACCAGTAATAACAATGTCATCGACATAAATGAGCAAAAGAACAATCCCAACAAATGTCTTACAAAGAAATAATGAAGAGTCATATTGACTTTATCGGAAGGAAAATTTGAGCAATGTAGTCCGAAACTTTTCAAACCAAGCCCGAGGAGCTTGTTTCAAACCATAAAGCGACCGATTCAACTTACATACTTGCAAAGAAGAGGATGAGACACCAGGTGGAATAGTCATGTAAATATCCTCTTTAAGATCCCCATGAAGAAAGGCGTTTTTGACATCCATTTGATGAAGGGACCAACCTTGGGAAGCAACAATAGACAAAATGGTGCGCACAGTGGTCATCATTGCAACTAGAGCAAAAGTCTCCGAATAATCTGTACCATATTCTTGTCGATTACCCAAAACAACCAACTGTGCTTTATACCGCTCTAGAGTCCCATCAGATTGCAACTTAATAGAATAAACTTATTTACAGCCGATGGGTTTAACAGTGGGCGGGCAATCAATAATCTCCCATGTAAAATTCTCATCAAGAGCCTGAATTTCCTCATCCATGGCCTTCCGCCAACATTCCTGTTTAACAGCTTGAGAAAAACATGTAGGAATAAAAATAGAAGATAAAGCCACATGAAAACCATACCGAGTAGGAGGACGAGATTGTCTTGTAGACCGACAAGGACCAAGTGGAGGATCCAAGATAGGAGTCGGTAAAATTGATGGAGATGGATCGGTGTAGGGAAGAAGCATTCTCACAAATGGGCAAAGTTGGTAGACATCGAGTATACACAATTTCGGGTTTGAATCGTGTAGGAAGAGGTGGGGAATCATCAAAACAAGGAAGAATACTCAATTTAGGAGGAGACATAACATGTGTAGAATAATAATATTGATCTTCAAAGAAAATAACATTATGGGATATATGAAATTTGCAAGAACTAGGATCATAGCAAACATATCCTTTGTGCAAAAACTATATCCCATAAATACACATTTAACAAATTGAGAAGATAGTTTATGACGATAAGGAGTAGGTAAATGGACAAAACACACACAACCGAAAGGATGCAAATTGATATAGCTAAGATGTTGACCATATAATCGAAAATAAGAAGATTCAAAACCTAAGACATGGGAGGGCAATCTATTGATTAAGTAGACAGTAGTGGATAATGCCTCAACCCAGAAATGAGCAGGAACCGATGATTCAAGCAATATATTACTGAACTACATCTAATAAATGACGATTTTTTGTTCAGCCACCCCATTTTGTTGTGAAGTATAAGGGCATGAACGTTGAGACACAATACCTTTGTGATGTAAGAATGCATGGAATTCAGAAGACATATACTCCCCACCAGAATTAGACCGTAAAATCTTAATATGAGTAGAGAATTGAGTTTCAACATAGGTTGTAAATTGCTGAAAAATAGCAAATACATCAGATTTGGATCGAAGAAAATAAACCCAAGTATATCGACTGAAATCATCAATGAATGTCACGAAATATTTGTACCGAGCATGGGATATTATAGGTGCAATACCCCAAACATCTCTATGCACAATATCAAAACAGTTTGTAACACGACTACCATAAGAAGGAAAAGAAAGAGTTTTACTTTTACCAAGTTTGCATGCAGAACAATCAAAAGGTAAAATCCCAGAAACATATTCTTTATTTCCCAACAAACCAGATTTGAACATACGAGACAATACATCAAAATTAGGATGAACCAAATGTTTGTGCCACTATTAATTTTGAGAAATATTTGACATAAAAGCTAAAAACAAGGAATGGAAAAATGTAAAGGAAAGAGTCCGCCAACTTTAGGCCCCTTCGCGATTATCTTCCCCAAGACTCGATCCTGCACAAGACAACCATTATAGGAGAAATGAACATCACATTCATTATCCACTAATTGACCAACCAAGATTAGATTCAGTAGAGAGTGCGAGGAGATACAAACACATCATAGAAAGAGGATTCAATATCTCCTACTTTATCAATGGTCGGATGGTCGCCATCGGCTATGTGAATATGTGATGAGCCAAGATAGGGTCGAATATTGCAAAGAGATTTAGATAATCCGATCCATATGATTGGATGCGCGGAATCAACAAGCCAAGATTGAGAGGCGATACCTTGGAGTTTTAAAGCCGAAACGCTGTCATGATCATTTGTTGAACCATTTTTGGTGTAAGGACAACTTGATCAACAACACTAGCGAGGAGAGGTTTGAGTCAAAGAAGAACCAGCAGCAGCTTGATAGGCATAATTTCGACTATCTTGCCCTCGATTTTGTGGATGGATGGAGCAGCCTTTGATAGTGTGGCCTGGCTTTTTATTGTAATTGCAGAATTTCCATGAGCATTGGCTAGCAATGTGACCATAATTTTGCAGCTTAACCACTCGAATCCTTTGCATGTCTCTTCCTTTCCCTTTACCATGAGTTGCGTCTGCAACCACATGCACCATCAGCTGAGTTTGTTGATTCGGGGTTGCAAGTCGTTGCTCCTCCGAAGCAATTCCCAAAACATACATCCAACGAAGGAGAGGAATCACGGTTTATTAGGCTAGATCTGGTTCCCTCAAATTCAGTCGCAGTTTCATCAAGAATTGATCTCTTTTGCTTTGTTCATGGACTACTCGCACACTGCAAGAGATGCAGCAGAATACCGTAGCATACACCATATCGATAAACTAGCCCCATAAGGTCCGAAATCCAGAGAAGTACTCACGAATTGACAAATCTCCTTGAGTGTAGCCGAAATCTCATATTTAGTTGAAATTGACGTCGTTGTCTTATTTTGATTGTAAACTTTCTTTAAAAATATCATATGCCTTTAGAGGTCCTAAAGGGCTTCAAAGTTAGGATAATCTGAGGATCAATACATCCAACGAAGGAGAGGAATCACAGCTCATTAGGCAAGATCTGGTCCCCTCAAATTCAGTCGCAGTTTCCTCAAGAATTGATCTCTTTTGCTTTGTTCATGGACTGCCTGCACAGCTGCAAGAGATGCAGCAGATACCGTAGCATACACCATATCAATAAACTCACCCTATAAGGTCCGAAATCCAGAGAAGTACTCCGAATTGATAAATCTCCCGAGTGTAGCCTGAAATCTCATATTCTAGCTGAAATTGACGTGTTGTGTTCTTACTTGATCAAACTTTCTTTAAAAATCTCCTATGCCTTTAGAGGTCCTAAAGGGCTTTAAAGTTAGGATAATCTGAGGATCAATACATCCAACGAAGGAGAGGAATCACAGCTCATTAGGCTAGATCTGGTCCCCTCAAATTCAGGTCGTAGTTTCATCAAGAATTGATCTCTTTTGCTTTCTTCATGGATCGCTCGCATACTGCAAGAGATGCAAGCAGAATCAGTAGCATACACCATATCAAGTAAACTCACCCCATAAGGTCCGAAATCCGGAGAAATACTCCCGAATTGACAAATCTCCCGAGTGTAGCAGAAATCTCATATTCTAGTCTGAAATTGACGTGCTTGTGTTATTCTCACTCGTAAACTTTCTTTAAAAATCTCCTATGCCTTTAGAGGTCCTAAAGGGCTGCAAAGTTAGGATAATCTGAGGATCAATACATCCAACGAAGGAGAGGAATCACAGTTCATTAGGCTAGATCTGGTCCCCTCAAATTCCGGTCGTAGTTTCATCAAGAATTGATCTCTTTTGCTTTGTTCATGGACTCCTGCACAGCTGCAAGAGATGCAAGCAGATCTGTAGCATACACCATATCGAGTAAACTCACCCCATAAGGTCCGAAATCCAGAGAAGTACTCCAGAGTTGACAAATCTCCCGAGTGTAGCAGAAATCTCATATTCTAGCTGAAATTGACGTCTCTGTGTAATTCGAATGTAAACTTTCTTTAAAAATCTTAGATGCCTTTAGAGGTCCTAAAGGGCTGCAAAGTTAGGATAATCTGAGGATCAATACATCCAACGAAGGAGAGGAATCACAGCTCATTAGGCTAGATCTGGTCCCCTCAAATTCAGTCGCAGTTTCCTCAAGAATTGATCTCTTTGCTTGGTTCATGGACTCTCGCACACTGCAAGAGATGCAAGCAGAATCGTAGCATACACCATATCAATAAACTCACCCCATAAGGTCCGAAATCCAGAGAAGTACTCCGAATTGACAAATCTCCCGAGTGTAGCACGAAATCTCATATTCTAGCTGAAATTGACGTCTTTGTGTTATTCTCACTGTAAACTTTCATTAAAAATCTCCTATGCCTTTAGAGGTCCTAAAGGGCTGCAAAGTTAGGATAATCTGAGGATCAATACATCCAACGAAGTAGAGGAATCACAGCTCATTCGGCTAGATCTCGGTCCCCTCAAATTCGGTCGCAGCTTCATCAAGAATTGATCTCTTTTGCTTTCTTCATGGATCTGCCTGCACAGCTGCAAGAGATGCAGCGAGTACATGTAGCATACACCATATCAAGTAAACTCACCCCATAAGGTCTGAAATCCAGAGAAGTACTCCGAATTGACAAATCTCCTTGAGTGTAGCAGAAATCTCATATTCTAGCTGAAATTGACGTCTTTGTGTTATTCGATTGTAAACTTTCATTAAAAATCTCCTATGCCTTTATAGGTCCTAAAGGGCTGCAAAGTTAGTATAATCTGAGGATCAATACATCCAACGAAGGAGAGGAATCACGATTCATTAGGTTAGATCTGGTCCCCTCAAATTCAGTCGCGGTTTCATCAAGAATTGATCACTTTTGCTTTGTTCATGGATCGCCTGCACAACTGCAAGAGATGTAGCAGATACCGTAGCATACACCATATCAGTAAACTCACCCCATAAGGTCTGAAATCCAGAGAAGTACTCCCGAATTGACAAATATCCTTGAGTGTAGCAGAAATCTCATATTCTAGCTGAAATTGACGTGCTTTGTGTTATTACGATTGTAAACTTTCATTAAAAATCTCATATGCCTTTATAGGTCCTAAAGGGCTGCAAAGTTAGTATAATCTGAGGATCAATACATCCAACGAAGGAGAGGAATCACAGTTCATTAGGGTAGATCTGGTCCCCTCAAATTCCAGTCGCAGTTTCATCAAGAATTGATCACTTTTGCTTTGTTCATGGATCGCTGCACATACTGCAAGAGATGCAAGCAGATGCAGTAGCATACACCATATCAATAAACTCACCCCATAAGGTCTGAAATCCAGAGAAGTACTCCTGAATTGACAAATCTCTCTAAGTGTAGCAGAAATCTCATATTCTCACTGAAATTGACGTCGTTGTGTAATTCGAATGTAAACTTTCTTTAAAAATCTCATATGCCTTTAGAGGTCCTAAAGGGCTGCAAAGTTAGGATAATCTGAGGATCAATGGATCCTAAGATCCAAGACATGACTCTTGCATCCTTGATCTTCCATTGAGCCACTGAGAAGCATCTGTTGGAGCCGAAGTCGTCGCCATCAATATGGCCCCATAACTCCTTTCCAATAACAAAGATACTGAACCGGAACTCCCAAGTCCCATAGTTCTTTCTTGTGAAGCGCACACAAAATTATGTGTTGGAAGTCATGATCCAACAGATGCAAAAGGAGAAGCGAAGATCTGTAATAATTGAAGCCTTACACCTTAAATAATTCCCTCACCAAGAATCGAAAAGGCTTTGAACAAGAGCTGCCAAAAAACACGAAAATCGCCAAAGAACAACCTCACAATTGCACTGATTTAATCCAAGAAGAAAACCAGAAATAATAAAGCGAAAATTTGCCAAAGAACAACCCTCACAATTGCACTGATTTAATCAAAAGAAAAACCCGAAATAATGATTAATGATTTATGGCTCGATACCATGTCAAAATAGCTCAAAGGATTGACAAAATAGAAAATCTTAATGAAACTTTATTTTGTTATCTCTTTCATTTACATGTTAACAATATATATAGGAAAAGTGGCACAACTAACCAAGCCTATAGCCGTCACCCTATAGCCACCACCCTATAGCCATTATGCTAACAATTACATTGCTAAATTATAGGTAATACATTCAAAATAGGATATTAATTTGTACAGCAAGAATCAGCAGCAATTTATGGCTGCTGATATGTATTGACAAATCTCAATAGACAAATCAAAAGTTATTTGGGGTTTATATAGATATTACTTGAAGATTAAATGTTTCATTTTGCTTTAAGTATTTTCTTCAAGGTTAGGTTCTAGCAAACCACAACTCGTCGAAGTGTTTGGTCTTTAATAATATTTCATAGAAACCACTAGTGAGAAATCTCTTAAAATATTATTAGAAGAAAGTGATTGTTTTACTCTAGAGTATTAACTCTTTTAGCGTAAAGTATTGTTTTACTCTAGACTGTTAACTCTTTTCTTTGATGTTTTAATTTTTACTTACAATATTTTTCTCACCCTTCTCTTAGGAAATAAGACTCGTCTCATTTTATTTATAAGGAAACCTAAATACCCTATAAATAGAAAAGTATTAATTCTAAAATTTATTTATAATTAATTCACACCTGATTAATTATTCTATTTTACTTTCTAACTAGTGATTCTTCTATGTGTGACCTAAAAGGTTTTCTAATAAGTTGGCTCAAATATAAATAATAATTCTAAATTAAATAAGATTAAATAATTTAATATATTATCGATTCAATAATTTATTGATTTATATTTTATAAACACCTACATATTAATTTCAGGTATCTTTCATACCTTAATTTATGATAACAATTCTTTCTTTAATAAAGAAAAGAACATAATATGCACCAATCTTAACAACTCTAATTAATACCCAATGTTAATAAAACATTGATCAAGAATATTTAGGAACAATGTTTTGATGCAATATAGATCTCATAATTCTAATAATGTTTGATGCAATATAAATCTCATAATTCTAATAACTTTATAATTTGTTTCACGGACTTTATCTTTTGATGTAGAACAATCCAATGAGGCAAATGAAGAGGTCAACACAGGATGACTCACAAATAGTTGGATTCTGCATGAAAGGCCAACTGCACTTTCCTTATTAGTAGAATCGATGATGCATGAAAAAGCCAACCGCACTTTACTTATTCTTGTATGTCTTGTTTAACTTACCATTACTATTATTTCCATTATTGTTTTAATTTGCGAATTAAAGAACATAAAATCCTAGTTTGAGGGGATTTTCCTGTTACCCCTATTATCCTTTTTTGTTGTTATGTGAGTAAGACTAGGGTTGGCAACTTATAAATGTAAGTGGCCACCCACTTAAAAGGACACATTTGATTTTGATTTGAATAAGAATTTCATTTAGAGATACTATGTTTTTTCCTCGTCGTGGATTTGAGTAATTCTAAGAATAGGGATGGTGATCCTTGTTCTTTTGTTTTACTGTAAGACTTCCGCTACACCAATTGGTATTAGAGCCTATCTAATCATCAATTACATGGCAAACCCACCGATCGCACACGAAGCCCTTGGGTTTATTCAAGAAGACAACGATATCACTCAGAGTTGAGTTTAGAATTTTCCAATGAGAAACCCAACAAGCTTTGCAAGCAATACAATTAGTGACGTGAAGATGAAAGGAGACAAGAAGATTATAGGGAAGAGTTAACCCTACTCATGGCCACCGAGTAAGTTCCACATGGGCAATAAACCTATGAGGATGAACTAAGTGATGAGGAAGAAAATGCTAAACATATATTAAGACCTAATCGGCGGGGCTAACACAACGTGGGGAGGCGGGAGCATAAGGCGTTTCAAATGAAGATGGATCTCCCCATATTTAATGGTCAACTTCAGATTAAGGGTTACATGATTGGCTAGGAGTAGTAGAGAGGTTCTTCAACTACATGGAAATTCCTGAAGACAAGCGAGGAAAAGTGGTTACCTACAGACTAATAGGAGGAGCCTCTACTTGGTGAGAGCAATTACGGATCATAAGAATGAGGTAGAGAAAGGGATGGTTCGATCCTGGCAAAAGATGAGATGCCTACTAAGGTACGAGATATAACCAACAATTTATGAGCAAATATTATTCAAGCAATACCAGGATTGCAAGAAGGGGAGGCAAACGATGCAGGCCTATATGGTTGAGTTCCACAAGTTATCTTCTCGTAATAACATGTTAGAAACCGATCACGCAACAAGTGGCTAGGTTTGTAGGAGGGTTGTGTCTAAATATACAAGACCAGGTTTCTATTCGCATCATCTATTCTTTAACGAAGCCATTAACTTGACTACAAAAGTCGAGACACGGTTGGAGAGGAAAAGATTAGTAGCAAGACCCCTAGTTGACTACCTGCAGACCCGGTACACGAAGTGAAATTTCCACACACCCATGTCCAATTGTCAAAAGAGACTCGGTAGTAGCAAAACCAATATGGCAACAACGAGGGTAGTGCCACCTAAAGTACCAAGGAATCCATATTCCATACTAGATCCGGATAAATCATATAGGGGTGGGCAACTAGGTCATTGTTCTATTAGTGCACGAAATGAGGAGTATTGAATTTCATTAAACCGAAGAGGGTCCAGATCGAGAAATAGAAAGGGAAGGGATTAAGTTAATTATACCATAGTTGTCAATATCGTTCGAGTCATCGTTACGGTTTTCAATTGAAACGAGCGTTCGGTTTTGGAGCGTTTCGGTGTCGTACTGTTCATATATAATTAATTATATATATATATGAAAAAAATAAAATATTAATTTAACAAGCATAATTAAAATTTGAATTCTTTTTTATTTAAAATATTTTGGTGTTTTTAAATTATTTTGATGTATAGATGTCAAAAATATTTTTTTAAAAAAATAGATTTTAAACCCGGAATGGAACTGAGACGTTCGGTCGAATTTGGTCGGAATTTCGGAGCGAACCAGAATAAAAACAACACCATTTTGTCCGGTTTTATAAATGGAGCGGCACGTTCTAGCCGAAACGAAGCGGATCGGATAACATTGAATTATACCTCGAAGAAGAAATCATGGGAGGAGATGAGGGTGAAATACTCTTGCAGACAATCGGTGGTTAGAAGAATCCTCCAAGCACCAAAACAGATGGAACCTTCCTAGCATCACATCTTTTGAACTCGTTGCACTATGAACCAAAAGGTGTGTGATGTTATTATTGATAATGGCAACAGTGAGAACATCATCTCTAAAACCATGGTGACAAAGTTGGGGTTGAAAACTAAGAAACGACCCTCACCATATAAGATTGGCTAGATCAAACAAGGTGTCGAGACCAAAGTAACTCGAAACTTGTCGTATTTAGTTTTCCATTAGGAGGCATTACGTGGATGAAATTATTTGTGATGTTGAAATGGATGCCTATCACATGATCCTAGGTAGACCATGGCAATTTGGCGTGGATGCTACCTCCAAAGGCAAGTATAATGTATATGTCTTTATGAGTGGAGGACAAAAGATAGTATTAGGTCCATTATGAGAAGATTTCTTTGTATTAGAACCAAAGACACAAGGAAAACCAATATTGTTGGTTGTGGAAACTCATTTATAAACAAAACAAATAGAGTTAGTGAGGTTTTCTACGTAGTAGTGGGTGGTGGAATTGTAACTATATCTTCTAGCATGCCGGAAGCAATGCAATCTCTCCGATTGAATTCCAAGCCATAATACTCGAAGAATTACCCGAGAGCCCGCCTCTTATACGTGATATTTAGCATCAAATTGATTTAGTTCCTAAAGCTAGCCTCCAAATCGGCCACATTATCGGATGAATCGAAGAAAGCTCTTGTCCTGTAGGAATAGGTGGAGGAGCTAATGCAGGAAAGGGTTGGTTTAAGAGAGTATGAGTTCTTGTGTGATATCCGCCTTGTTGGTCCTAAAGATATATGATAGTTGGTATATGTGCATCGACAGCCAAGCAATCAACAAAATAACCACTAAGTATCCTTTTCCCATTCCACGACTAGAGGTCATGCTAGACATGCTAGCTAGTTCCAAAATCTTCTCAAAAATTGATTTAAGGAGCGGAAACCATCAAATCGAATTAGACCGAGGATGAATGGAAAACCGCCTTCAAAACAAAGGAGGGGTTATACGAGTGGTTGGTAATGTCGTTTGGGCTATCTAATGCTCCAAGCACTTTCATGTGATTAATGAATCAAGTCCTTAAGCATTTTACTAGAGATTTCATTGTACTATACTTTGACGACATATTGATTTATAGCGGTGTTAAGTTGCCCACTTTGAGACTTGAGGAAGGTATCGTCAATTTTACAAGAAAATAAATTATATGTTAATTTAACCAAATGGAGATTATTGACTAGAAACTTATTATTCTTGGGATTCATTGAGTGACGATGGGATTAAAGTCGGTGAAGAAAAGATTCGATCCATTTAGGATTATCCTACTTCGAAGAATGTCGGGAAATTTGTAGCTTTCATGGCTTAACAACTTTTACCCGCAATTCTTCGAGGATTTTAGACGTATTGTTGCACAAATCACCGAATGCATGAAAAGGAAAATTTCATTAGGGAGACAAAGCCGAACACGCTTTGCTTTAATTAAAGAAAGGTTATCATCCGCCTTAGTATTGGCATTACCGATTTTGATAAATTATTTGAGGTAGATTGCAATGCTTCTATCATCGGCATCGGGGCTGTCCTATCTCATGAAGGGAGGCCCATTGCATTCTATAGTGAGAAACATAGCGAGGCTTGCTGGAAGTAGTCCACCTATAAACTAGAGCTATATGTTGTGTTCCGGCCTTGAAAGCTTGGGAACATTACTTAATGCAAAGGGAGTTTATCCTATTTAATGACCACCAAACACTAAAATTCATTAACAACCAAAGTAATGTTAATCGCATACATGCTAATTGGGACACCTTCATCCAGTGATTCACTTTCACATTAAAGCATAAGTCCGGTTAGTTAAATAAAGTGGCCGATGCACTCAGCCAAAAGGTAACATTGTTCATCACCATGAGAACTGAAATAATCGATTTTGAATGTCACAAGGAATTGTATGCAAGAGATGCAGATTTCATCAACATCCGGAGAAAATGTCAACAGAGTCTATCTCATGAAGGAATGCATATTCATGAAGGGTACTTGTTTTTAGGCAATCAATTATGCATTCCTAGGAGCTCATTATAGGAACAAATTGTTCATAAACTACACGGAGGTGGTTTGGGATGACATCTAGAGCGGGACTAGACCATGGCTCTTCCTAAGGAACGCTACTCATTGGACAAAACTAAAGCGCGCCATTGGAGGCCATGTCAAAAGATGTCCAACTAGCTACGTAGCCAAGGGTTAAATACAGAACACGGACCTATACCTGCCACTACCTATACCTATTGGCCCTTGGGAGGATCTCTTAATGGATTTCATCCTTAAACTTCCCCAAACATAGTGAGGCTTCGATTCAGTGTTTGTAGTGGTAGATAGGTACTCCAAAATGACTCATTTTATTGCATGCAAAAAGACTTTAGATGTTACACAAAAGACTTTAGATGTTACACATGAAGTCAATTTAATCTTAAAGGAGGTTGTTTGCCTTTACAGAGTCTGAAGTCATGGTAAGATAGGCAAGCTAGTCAAACCTAATTTCTGCGAAGGATCGAGTGCTTTATAGTCCTGGATACCAAAACGAAAGAAAAATGAATGTGGCAACTTCTCTCAAGAATAAATGTAGTTGTCAATAAATATTCATAAAAGTGAAGTTACTAATCCATCTTGAATTGGAAACTAAAGGGCTAGATATGTACGTACATTTTTATTATTATCTAAACTTTTACGCATTTTTCATTTTCTTTGCGGAGGAGAGCTCTCCTTCTCCATGTAACGCTTTTGTTTTAATGACCCGAGCGTGCGCAACAACTTCATCCATTTGTTCATCCATCTTGGACATTTTTTCAATGAGCAACATATTGGTTTTGTTCAATGAAGTATTATTGGCATCGATTTGATCCTTATGTTTTTCTATCAATGCTAGTTTCTCTTCCAGACGATTCACCTTTTCTCTCTCTTTGTCGAGCTTTGTCCTCAGAATTTTTATCTCCTCTTCCTTAACTGCCAACTCTGCTTCAACATCTTCCTCTTTCACGGACCCCTAAAATGACTTTCCGACATTACATACTTCTTATGCAATTCTTCATACTTTTCAATTTTATCCATCAACTCACACTTGGACCTTGCAAATTTCTCTTGGTAATATTCTATGCTCTCTTGGCATTCATTATGTTTGGTCTTCAATGCGCCGAGTTGGGAGCAACTTTCCATCCACTTCAGATTCATCTCTGTTAAGTCTTCCTCAATTCTCAACCTAGTATTCTTCTCCTCATCCAACTTTAACTCAAGTTTTGTACTTGCTCATCTAAAAATGCTCTCCTCTTATCACTTTCCACCACCATTTCTTCCATTATTGACTTGTCTTTTCGGGTTTTGCTCAATTCCATTTGAAGCTTTTAGATTTGTCTTCTCAATTCCTCTTCACTGTCAACTCTTTTCCTCTTAACAAGCTTTTCTTCAGTTTGGGGAGACTTGACTTCTTCATTGTATACCCTTCACTTGCACTGGGATCTCTCAAACCTTTTATTTCCAGTAAAACTAGATGCTTCTAATCTTGTTTGACGGCCCTCACGACTTCTTGGGCAACGGATCCTTAAACAAACCAAAGAATTGAGAAATTCTCTTGATCCTTGGAACAAATTGCATGCCCCAATGCTTTGTCTTACTACGATAGTAGAAGCATAACTCACATAACCAGTAATCCCTACCAATAAAGCTCAACATCTTTGCATGCAACTCATTAGGACATTTATTGCTTTGGCATAAGGGGCTTTCCATTTGAAACCACTACTAGGTTTAGCTTTCAGCTTTTCTACCCAACCTTGGTTGTCTAGATCTCCCAATTCTTCTTCCTCCACTATCCTCAATGGTTTTTGGTTGAACCACCATAAATATTAAAAATAGGTTTTTTGTTTCAATGTGGCTAATCATCTAGATATATAGCAGCTGTGTGCAACATCTCATTGCTCCTTTTCGACTCTTCGACATGGTTAAGTGTTATGACGATTTCGAGACAAAATAGAGGTCACTGGGTTGATTTGTGTATTCTAATATTCCACATAAGCGACAATGACTTCCAAGCTTACTATACCGTCCGACTTGGGAATAACCAAGGCCAAATATGCCTAAGGCAATTGATCTTTCTTTCTCTGATCCATATTTCTGTTCTAGTTCCAACTTCAACGTCTTCCATTTTAGACCAAGTAGCCTTCTTTTCTAAAAATCTTTCCAAGTTGAGGATCTCGAGCAACTTTGACAGATTCAGGAATGATTTTATCATATCTCAAAGGGAAATAAATTATGTACAGATCATTCAAAAACTTAGTCAACATCCCATATTCTTCCATAGTAGGACATAGGTCTATGCTCCCAAAAGAAAAACAACGATGAGTCCGGATCCCGAAATGAACTAGAGGTTGCACCTGGGCTTAAAACGTCTACCTTCGCAATCTCCATCAGAGTCCGTATTTTCTAAAAAATGTGTCCTTATCCACATCCCGAAAATAAGTCGTTAACTTGTTCACCTCATTTATAATGTAATCCAGATTCTTAATTGGTGATAGCCTCATAACATCACTTTTAAAATAGTCTCCTTCGAGTCAATTGTGACAATTCAGAACTTTTCCCATATTCCATGATGAAAAGTTTAGCGATGGTGGCCATTTTGTTCACAAGACCAATAAATCAAAATGCTATTTAGACCTTTTCCTTTATATGCAGAAGATATTATGGAGCATACACCCTAAAGATAGGTTTTAGTTCATATACGTGAGACATAGGGTGAGTTTACTACTTGGTCCCTAAAGAGAGTCTCTTGTTGTCCCAGTATTCACCCTCGTAAACGCGATATGGGGGTCTAGCAGATAGCGGGATGGTACGTATAACAATCACTACCAGTCTAAATACTCAGCACAGAGTTGACGTTTACACAAACTTCAATCTTGACTCAAGTCATAAGTAAGTTGTTAGTCCCCACTTAACTTAAAGTTTGGTGTGTGCTCTCAAAATAATAAAAGTGATGCATGACAAGGCATATTATGATGATAGAGTGTAAAAATGCATGCTAAAGGTTTTTAAGAAAATATAAACCATCCATAGCAATATGAAAAACAATAACATATCATAAACAAACAAAATTAGCAAGCCTAGTCTAACATCCCTAGCGGAGTAACCATCCTGTCACACCCAGTCAGCGAGACCGCTAGCATTGTGATGACCCTCCCCATGAGCGGGGATTTCAATGTGAGGGTCTTATCTTCATTTTTCGTGAAAAGGGAGTCACCACCTAGTATTATGATTACTAGGAAATCTAAACTAGTCTTTCAAAGATTCTAGGGTAAGGTATTGGTTGTGTAAATGGAAGGTTTTAGCACCCCTAGTACGTCCTATCTAAGGTAAGTTGTTTGATGTTTTTTTCTTTTTGTCATGATTCATTATGATTTTGATCTTTCAGAGAATATATTAGTTAAATGATGAATGAGATATTACTCCGCCGAATATTTTGGATATTAACTCCTCATGATTTATTTATCCAAACACCAACAGTGAATAATAGCATATTATTTCCATCGAATATTTTGGATATTAACTCCTTAGGATTTATTTATCCAAACACCAACTCGTGAATAATAACATATCATTCCCACGGAATATTTTGGATATTGAACCCTTAGGATTTATTTATCCAAATACCAATAGTGAATAATAAATTCCAAAAATAAAATTTTTATATTTTTTGAAATATTGGCCAATACCCTTAGGGTTTTACAAACACGTTGTAAAATCCAAAAATGCAAGAAATGATTTTCTTTGTGAAATACATGCTAAAACACATTTTTCTTCAACCTCATAGCTAAAATATATTTTTTTGAAAGAAAAAGAATTTTTAAAATATTCTAGTGTATTGGACATATGTAAGAAAACAACATATTTTTAATAAAAATAATTTTATGTAAATTTTATATATTTTTGTATCTTTTCTTTATTTTTATTATTATTTTTTTTTTTAGTGGGTTGGTTGCCCGACCACGGTGACCTAGGCTACTAGCCGACCCTAGTAAGTCAGGTCGGGATGCCGATCGCCACATGGGATTAGGGTGGGCTTCATACTCATACTCAATTCCCGGGTCTTATAGTACTGTTTAATCCATAACAATTCACACACACCATGAGCCATACCCAGATGTGCATTACGCACTTGACCTTGCGACTACTTTCTGCTTCTTACCTCTCCACGTAACAAGGTTGCCTTCTACGAATATAAAATATCCTGATGGTGATCTCCTATCAGTTTGATTTCTGGTCCAATCCGTGCAGAATTATTATCATTTTCCTCCAATTCAAAAATATCCTTGTTTTCTTCATTGTTACTGTCCTCCTGAAGAGAAGGTCCAGGAACTCCCCCTGAATAATAGGGTTATGATTCTCATAATGATACATCCAAGGGTATATGTAATTTCTGATGGGAAGGGTCATAACACCGATACCATTTCGGTGTTTCTTCGTTTGTTTGAGTAATATTGGCACTGTAGCCTCCGGGGATAAAAAGAAAAATTTGAGATATAAAATACGTTTCAAGAAAAAAAACTTCAAGATTCGAGATACAAAATACGTTTCAAGATAAAAAAATTCAGAAGTTTTACCAATTGTGCCTGGATGAACGACATTCGTTGTAGGTTATACCATTGTTGTTTCAAATGACCCACTTGACCGCAATAAAAACAAACCAGCCCACCCGGGTTTTTATAACCGAAATTAAGCCTCTACCTTTCACTTTCATTTCTCTCATCTTTGTGACCCATCTGTCTCTCACCTCCTCCACCACTTCCACAGGATTGAGCTTCGGTCACGGTGATATTACGAGGCATCAAGGTATGTCCCGTTCATCCCTCAATAGCATCTCTCATTGTCGAAGTCGAAAACCAAAACCTCAAGATCGCCTAGTTTCATGATCCTGTATAATCTTTGAATCTATGATTTCACCATACTCGGCTAAAAGCCCCGTGGAGGATCTCGGTCAATGGTGGCCCAAGCAAGGTTGCCAACAAAGCACCTATACTCAATCTTGGCGGACATTGCTTCACCTAGTTGTTAGAGCTGGGTTTACGGGTTGAACAAAGTCTTCTGGGTTTACAAGCTGGGTTTTGTTGGTTGTCGAAGGGGTAAGAACATGCAGATACTAGTGTTCTTTCTCACAGTGACCCTCAAGCAGATGGCTATTGATTTCGGGGTTAAATGGGTGTTCATTTATGGGTTTAATGGATGCTAAATGGGTGTTGATTTATAGGTTTGTTAGGGAAATTTTGGTATGGATTCATTGCTACACCTCGATTTGTTACTACACCAGTGGTTGATATTTGGATTTATGGGCAAAAAGAAGTTGATTTTTGGGTTTTTGTGTATGAACAGTGATGATTTGGCTCTTGATTTCTACGATACCGTTGACGGACTAACACTATAGCGATCAAATTTCTGGTTTTGAGTTTTGATGAACAAGTACACGTGATGAACAAGCATGTGTAGATTCGAGTTTTGAGTTTCAAACCGGAAAGAAAAAATATTTGATTCGAACAAATTCATAGAGAATTTCAGATTCGCTCTGATACTATGTTAAAATTTAAAATATGAAAATCTCTATATATTGATTATGTTTTTTTTCTTCTACATTTGGGAGCTCATTTATAAAGAAATTACAAGATCAAAATAGCCAAGTACAAAATTACTTTATCCCTACTTTACACAATTTTCATATCTGAAAATTAACGATTATATTTTAACAACCATAAATTAACGGCCATATTTTAACATCAACTTTAATCTTCATACTTTTGATTTTATTTATTTTTATATTATCTTTTACTTAATTGAGATCATTTATTTATCGTAGTTGATTATTCTTTTGATTTGTCTGGGAGCAGTAAGCAGGGGTCAATCCGAACTGCAAACGCCGCCGGACCTTCGGGCCTTACTCGAGCTTCATACTTTCGGACTGGCCCTCTGGTTTTGTTAAAAAAACAACCGACAGTGCTCATGATGCGAAGCCATAAATAGTTAGGCCCCCCTGAGCCTTGTTAAGTTGCTTCGAGCTGGTGTCTTCCTCGGATGCGAAGCCATAAATAGTTAGGCCCCCCCGAGCCTTGTTAAGTTGCTGCGTGCTGGTGTCTTCCTCGGAAACAAACAAAAAATTATACGACTATCGCTCCAACGGAGCTGTCGTTTTCAACTTGAATCTACGAGGGAAAGACAAAAAAAACAAAATCAATGCAAAGGAAACTCAAAATTACCAAGTTTGCTGAGGTCCATAGAAGTTGCTGTGACCCAACATTTTGCCTGAAGTAAAGGCGGACGTGTGCAGTAAATGACACACGAGCCATATGCTCAAAATGGTCACGCGTCCTTCTCATATAAAACTTGTTTGAATCAATGGGCATGTCCCTCGTGAAAAATGGGGACCAAATTACAGTACTCGTGATGGAGTCTGGAACTGGACTTTCTAACGACAGAATATTAATTAATAAATAAATGTTTGAAGTCTGCATTATAAACGTGCATGCCATTTAACAATCTTATCTCGATCACCACGTGATAAATAATTAAAATTACAATGTTCCGAATAATAATAATAATAATAATAATAATAATAATGTTGATTATGAGGGTGCCCTAAATAAATTATTGTTTATATAAAGCTTTCAAGTTTCCATCTTATTAAAAGATAGGATCTAGCATGTAGATGTACGATCCCATCAAATCTTCTTAATCATTATTTGTTAGGGCATGTCTCTGCCATGGTGGTTGCATCGTTAACACTAGCTGTCTTTCTTTTTAATGGTTAAAACTACGTACGAGAGGGGGTGGTTGCGGCGAAAGTCTTCAACAAACGCTGCCGGTCATGAACTACCTGCGGCGACTTCGGTGCCCTGTTTTTGCATAGAATATTATCGGGGTCTCTTTCCGCGTTGGACCGGAAGAGAAGTTACCGCTGCTAGACGGTGCCCTTTGAGGTATCTTCCTGAACAATTTCAAGGATGCTTCCCTGATCCCTGAGCTCTACCCTAACAACTTGGTTGGTACTTGTTACTTTTCCCATTACAAGACGGAAAGAAAAACAGACCCACCCTCTTTTCTTTTTTCTCACTGACATTACCAAAGTTCCTAATTCAACCAAATTACCAGTTTCACCTCGGGGTTAAGAAAAGGAAGCGACAAATTGGTCATACTCAATTCTCTCCTAACTACTTTTATATTATCCATCTATCATCTCACTTCACTTTCATTGATTTAAAAATAAAATAAAAACATTTAATTTCAAGATCATTGCCCTTTTATTTAACGAAATCGAGTCATTCTAAGTCTAAATTAGCATCTAATTCTATATTTTTCGGCAGATAGGATTGAATTGAAAGACTAAGTACCAAAGTGAAAAACTTGGGTAAAATAGATAGATGATTTAAGTTTTTTAAAAAGTTCATTTTAATCCTCCGTCTTTTTAACTATCAAGTGAATGGTTCTTTTAATTTAAGAAAAATACATTTTTATATCAAACTTTGTTTTTTATTTTATTTTTAAGTGTTTTTTATAAAAGACAAGAGAGAGCTTGCCTGATTCCTATGAAAAAAGAAAGTTATTATTGGCGATGATTTTGGTCATAAAAACAGTCAATTTTTTAATCAGTTGACAACCATATATTAAATAATAACAGCTCTAAGGGAAACAGTTATAATAATAATAATAATAATAATAATAATAATACGACCAGCTTTTTCCTGGTGAAGGGATTGATTGTATTTCGAAGAAGAAGAACAGGAAGAAATCTGTACAGTAAGCTCAACCAGTTGAGCCTCCAGTCATGACTGTTTGATTCTGGCATAAAAATCAGTGCACAAAGAGACATCTCCGCCTGAAAACTACTCATGTACATAGAAAAAAATGAATGAATAATATCAATAGATTCATGCAATTGGGAGATAGCTTTTCATTAACATCGACCTATTGATATTATTCATTCATTTTTTTCTATCTCCCCAATTGCATGAATCTCCTTCTCTGCTTCAACTCTGCCTCCCTAACAGCGACCCAGCATCCAGAATTCGACCAGTTGCAACACTGATCACTCGCCAGTTGCCGGATTCTATCTGCTGCTGAAATCCAAGAAGAAGAATCTAATGAAGGAAAGAGTGATCCCACCTTATCATCAGACAGAGACTCTGTTCTTGGTGATGGTGATTGAATTGAAACCCAATCTGGGAAATCAAAATGGCATCTTGGTGAAGCTGATGACACTTCAGCTCCATCTCGCAATGGAACAGTGCCCTTCCCTTGATCAGCAACAAAAGGATGTTCCAGGAGCATTTCAGCAGTCCATCTTCGGGTGGGATCTTTAACAAAGCACTTGGACAAAAAATCTTTGCCTTGTTGTGACAATTCTTCAGGTATTTGTGGCGACTCAGCACCTTTACCAATTCTGATCAGCAATACAAACATGTTGGTCCCTGGTTTGCAATTCCACGCTGGTTTCCCTGTCAACATCTCGATAACAACACAGCCAAGAGCCCAAATATCAACCCCTGACTCGTACTCATTGTCATTCACTGACTCGGGGGCCATATACAGAGGGGTCCCTCTAATTTCCGCCATCCCGTGTGCCTTTCCTGCTTTCTTTGCCAGCCCAAAATCTGCAATTTTTACTTCTTCATTCTCAAACAGCAATATGTTTTCAAGTTTCAAGTCGCAGTGAACAAAACCCTTGGCGTGGATATGTCGCAGACCCTCAAGAATCGATCTTGCATAATCTTTGACATCACGCTCTTGAAAGCACCCAACCTTGTTGAGTTTTTGCGATAAACTGCCCCCGCTAGCGTACTCCAGCAACAAATTGTACAGACGCTCGTTGTTTTCTTCAACAGTACGGCTGTGGCCGAAATATTGGATGATTTGCGGGCAGTAACCAAGTTCCGCGACAACTTCTCTCTCGTTCTCGAGTAGACTAGTGTCAGATTCTGCGCAAGACTTCACTGCCACCACGAGAGGATGTTGTTTGAGGGTTGCAAGATGAACCCTAGAAGAGCTGCCGGAGCCGATACACTGCCCTCTTACCCACTCCATCACAGAAGGAAGATCCAGAGCGTGCGTCTTTGTTTTCTGTTTTTAATTATCATGGAAGGAAAAATTGGAAAGCGAGGGTTTTTATAGGAGAGGTCTCCGATATGAACTCGGACCGCGTGGTTAAACATCAACCGCGTCTACTATTCAGTGTTTGCGCAGGAGATTTTTCTTTTTCTTGGGTATCCATAAAACATTAACACACGTGTTTAATATTTACTCGGATTCTTATTTTAGACCCGTTGTATCCAATTTTCCTAAATAAATAAGAGAGAGAGAGATTAACTAAATCATTGAAGAGTTTAAACAATGAAATAACTTCATGGTTAATATTTTATCATCAATAATAAAATAGAAATAAATCATGAAAGTACACCAATTAAATATCTCAGATTTCAAAAACATTAGTTTATGAGCAGATTTGAAGTAGAAATCAAACATGTAGAATCTTCTTCAGTCCCACTCGCAGTTGTCGATGAAAACATTAAAGAAAGTCTTCTAATGGAAGAGTAAATGCGTTTTATAAATTTACTACTACTACTACTACTATAATAATCATTATTGTATTTTCCTTAATAATCATTTAATAATCATTTAATAATTTTTATTTTTGTTTTAGCATCTATTATAATTTTTATTTTCTCTTTTATTAAATTTTATCTATTTTTATTAGTCTTTGATTTAATTAGCGAGGAAATTAAATGTCACATTTTAAAAAAGATTTTGGCTTCGTTCTTCATGTCAACATACGTCTTTTTTCAATTATCTACATGTTATATAGTTCGCTCTTTTATGATCTTTTATAACGTTGTACCTTTATTCTAAAAATGTTATTTATGCTTGCGCAATAAACTGTACTAGAAAATTTATACATTTTATCTCATAAACTATAATTTTTTAATTATATCATATAAATTTATCATTTTTATTTAATTATGTGAAATTATATAAAAAAATACTCATGACAACGTGCAAGGCAATATAGCTAGTTATTTATATTTATTGTTACAATGTTTCACGAAAAATAAATTATACCTGGTTCACTCAACATGCACCTATCAGATGAAGCCTTCCAAATTAAATTCATCTACAAGGTGAGTCCTGCTAATAGAGTTTTCTCGTAACATATGTATGTTATATGGAACCAAGAGAAGAGTTTCTGGATGCTTCGGCAGCATGTGTTTCTTCTGAACTAAGAAGACGAATACAGCCAAAACCTCTATCTTTGTTTGAGATACGGATTAAAAGAAGATTCATACTCCTAAGCAACATCCCCTCTCCCTTGAGTTGAACAGAAACTATCCCGCCAAAAGATACCTCCCCAGGCAAGAACATTTGAATGGTGGGATTTCATCCACCTCGTGCTGCCTCTCTCGGGCCACCAACTATTCAAGACTTTGAACACTAGCAAATATCAACTTTCTTGGAAATGTAATTCAACTGAATTTCAATATAACATTTCAGTGATGACTGTTTCATAAGCTACCAATCAGTCTGCTAAAATCATATCTCTCCCCTATAATCTACTCATTTACAAAAATCTTTTATGGTTACATCCACAGAATAATTGAATCTCAATGGTTTGATATAGCTTGTAAAAAATATAAAGAACATATCACCCCAGTTGATTTAATCTTTTCCTCTGTTATCTCATCTGACATTGACCCAACAGCCAGAATCACACCAGTTGCAACTCTGACCAGCTGCCAGTAGCCGGATTCTATCCTCCGGTGAAGTCCAGCAAGACGAATTGAATGAAGAGGATATCGATTTCACTTTCCCATCCGACCATAACTCTGATCTCGGCGAGGATGATGATTGAAAGGAAGCCCACTCTGAGAAATTGAAATGGCATCTTGGTGATGCTGACAACTCTTTGCTTTCTTCTTTCAATGGAACATTTTCTTGAAACGGATCAGCAACAAAAGGATGTTTCAAGAGCATATCAGCTGTCCATCTTTGTGCGGGATCTCTGACAAAGATCTTTGACAAAAAATCTTTGCCTTGCTGGGACAATTCTTCAGGTATGATTGGCAATTCACCCCCCTCTCCGATTCTGATCAGCAACACAAACATATTGGTTCCTGGCTTACAATCCCACGCCGGTTTCCCTGTCACCATCTCAACGACGGCACACCCAAGAGCCCAAATATCAGCTCCTGGCTCGTATTCATTGTTGTTGACCGACTCAGGTGCCATATAAAGTGGTGTTCCTCTTATCTCCCCTCTCCCCTGTTTCTGCCCTGACTTCTTTGCCAGCCCAAAATCTGCAATCTTCACCTCACCATTCTCAAACAACAAAATATTATCCAGCTTCAAGTCACAGTGAACAAATCCTTTTGCATGAACATAACTCAGACCCTTCAGTATCGATCTCGTGTAGTCTTTCACATCACTTTCTTTCATGCAACCACCAGACTTCTTGAGCTTGTAAGATAAGCTTCCTCCTTTCGCATACTCCAACATCAGATTATATAAGCATTCGTTGTTTTCACCAGTAGCTCGACAGTCCCCGAAACACTGGATGATTTGTGGACAGAAGCCAATTTCATCCAGAATTTCCCTCTCGTTCTCGAGCAAGGGGGTGTCCGAATGGTTGCAGGACTTCACTGCCATCACCGCAGGACACGTAGAAGATGAATTCTTAGATGTTGCAAGATGGACTGTAGATGAGCTGCCATAGCCAAGGCAGCCTCCTCTTACCCACTCCATGCGTGTTGGGTTTTTTTGTAGAAAAAAATGGAATAACTGCGAAGAGTGAGAAGAAAAGGGGAAGCGGTGGTTTATATAGGGATCCTTTTTTCCCGAGTCATGATTTTTGGGCCCAGTGTAATACTAGGAAGCAGGGTTTTTTTTTCTTGAAACCGGAACCAATTCCAATATAAAAAAAAAATATATTACAATTTGGGTTCTGAGAAAAGAAAATTGAAGATAACAAAATCTTGGATAAAGGATATGCCAGGACCCCAACTAGGCCTACATGCCAATCACATACCGGAATTCATTCTATAACGGTTTTCTAACCTATCTATTTTATACTCTAATTTCGTATTACTTTTATTAACATTATATTTTTTCCAAGTATGTGGTCGGCATATCCCATTCATTTTTTCAATTCAATTTCATGTGAATATAAGATTTGATTTCTCTTCTTCTGAAGCATGAAAGAGCTAGAATGAAATTCTTATATATTGTTCTTAATTAATCAAAATGGATATTCTCGTTGCCCTTCCCTCGCGATGTTGCCAATTTATTTTGGGAACAAATTGAGCGTTTTTTTGCTTGAAATAATTGTTTTTTAGTTATTTGCAATCACACATCAAACCCCCAAATCCACTGGACAAGCTTTATTCTTCTTCAACGTAACGGTAAATCTCATTTTGGCCGAAGTATTTTGTATTAGTTAAAAAAACGAGATAAAACGATACGGTTTTACCTCGTTTAATCCGGTTTTGTTTCATCTATTCCGTTTATATCGAATAGTGTTTTGTTTTAAATAATAAATAAATTTACAATATCAATCATATCTTTTAATTCAACTGTCGGATTGGAGAATCTGAGTGGAGAATTAATGTATTGTATTGAGAGGATAAATGACAGACTAGGAAAGATCTCGACTCCTGTCCTAAATCCCCTGTTTTCTCGACATCAAGACATGTTGCACCCTTGATCTTATGTCAGGCTGGATTTTAATCTGGATACGTTGGATATGCCTATTTTGAAAATTTTCCCCAGTGCGAGAATCGAATTGGACTGGAATGGATATTTATATTAGCCACTTGGGTGGATGGTGATAGTGTCTAGCTAGTTGTTGTCCTTGACTCCATCTCCTTGGAACTAAACTGAAATTAAACGGGATAATAATGAAGCAAAATCCCAGAGAGAGTGCATGTCGTATGCAAGAATTAATAATGTCTTCGAACTTGAAGGTTTGCAAGTTAACATGCATGCATGTTGCTGGATCCCTCGATCTCTGCTGCAAGTTGTGTTCGCCGCGGTTTTCGATCTGTAATAATCAGCATGCGGTAGAGAGATCAGATCCCGAATTTGTATTGTCTGGTCGATATGCTGCAGCAGCCGACCGGAGGCATCACATGCTGTCACTCGCGCTATACAGAACACTTCATGTTACTATTATTATTAACAGAGGCTGTGAAATTATTGTAGCAAAAAACTCAATAGCTCAGGCTCACTGTAGATTACAAGATTGTCGTTTCTTTTTATTTATTGTCTTCATATTAAATCTAAAATAAAATCTATTTATATATATATATATATATATATATAGAATTTTCACCACCATTGCTGTCAGCACGGCTAATGTTGTCACAAAAACCTCACTAATACATGCTGGACGGTGCTACTATATATGTGCCTATCTATATACACAAAGATTTTTGCATCCTTCCGTGCTTGGAGGAAACTCGTAACTACTGACTTGGTATCTGCGAACGTGAAAAGATTCGCAGTTGAACCTCAATAAAATCTGAACCGCCGCCGAAATGTCGATTTTAGCTTTGGGGAAGTGAGGAGAAATGGTGGGATTCTGTTTGTCGATTTGATGGATCAGTCCACATGAGCTCAGATACACACAACCGTTGGCTACGCTGACGGTTTGACCTCGCTGAGCTATTGGTCTAAATATCCAAAATAAAGCAGCGAAATCCACCGGTCGTTGCAAATTCTACGGCCACCAAATGAGGGCAGTGATTCTACAGCGGTCAGTGCCCCATATCAACGTGATTTTCTTCTTCAGCCTTCAAGTGGTGCACTGTGTGACTGTGACCCACTAGCCAGTCGTCTCTGATTTGACTCCCGGACATTGCACCTCCTCTGGTTTTGCTCTCCCTTGCACATTACCAAAGGTTGCCTTTTGCTTTTGGGTCTTGGCCGCGTTCGCAGAACATGGATGTTTTGCTGTGATTGGTGGGATTCTTAGGTTTTGGACATGCACAAGGTTGCTTAAATGGGCCCAAACGGTGATTATTAAATTGAACGGAGGCCATTCAGAGTGGGTTTGATCCATCAATCATGGCGTCTGTCTTTCTGTAGATTTTTCTATCCCCACTTTGAATATCGACACTATGATACATGCAGCCACTCGTGGGTTGAACTCAAATTTGCAAGAAAAAAATAATAGAAAAGCAAGAAGGAATACCCTTCACGCCATGGATAGTATAGTTCAGATGCACTTTGCACATACAGAAGAGTCGCAGTTCACGTCTGTCAAGTTTAATAAAGGTGAAAGTAATTCACATTGGTGGAGTTCAAAGGTTCATAAGATTTCCAGCATGCAAGGCTTGGTTGTGCTACGTGTGGATGGATGATTCGAGTCAGCACATTTATTTTTTATTTTATTTCTTACAATTCTGGACCTCGTCATTTTTCTATTATCTTCTTACATTTGATTGGTTGGGCTCCTAAGCCCATCTCATTAATCTTTTATACACAATCTCCACTGGCCCACTCGTGGACTTTATTAGATCGTTAACATGGTAAAACATAAGCGGCCGGTCTCTATTCTTTTTATTTAAAAATATATTAAAATTATATTTTATTTTTTAAAAATTATTTTTGATATAAGCATATCAAAATGATTTAAAAATAATATTTTTTTTTAATTTCAATTTAAAACTAAAAATAAAAAAAAATTCTTTTTTTTTTCAAAAATAATTTTGAAAAGCACTCACAAACAACCCCATAAAAATAAAAATAAAAAAAATAGTTATCAAATATTAGCATACTCGTGCGTGTTGGATTTTAGAAGAAACATTGACTTTCTATTTTTGCTTTTATGAACTTTTTTTTCCAAATTTATCAACTCATTATTTTTTTAATTTAAATTAATACCATCTCTATTATTTTTATTACTTAAATAGATAGTTTAGCACACTTGCTTGTTGAAATAATTGCAATGTAAGGAGTTATAGATGACATAAGCTTTATTAATTTAAATCGATGTTTTCAATTCCATTATATGGTTGATTTATATATTTATATATATCATATATATTGATAAAAATTCAAAGTGTTGTTGACACATCTAATTCAAGATCTAGATATATAAGCTTCATATATATATATATATATACATTAAGTTAAACAAATATAATCTCAAAATTAAAACATCTCTAAATAGTCAATATTATGTAGAATTTCAACATAAATAATTTAACTCAAATAAAATTTCAAAATATTGTGAAAATAAAATGTTCTAAAATAAATAAATAAATAAAATATAAAGCATACATAATCTGCTGCACCATTAATAATTCATTATAAAAGTAAAGATTTTGAACCTTTACATGTTCACTCCCCTTGTTACATTCCTTCAAAATACAGTCAACTTTTCTTAATTCGCCTTTCCTCTCGTAAGGTTATTGTGTTTTGTATGTATATGTGTGTGTGTGTATATACATCCCTTCCTCCTAGACATCTTCAAGCTCTTCCGTGAGCTTTATTCGGGACACATCTCATAGCTATCTACCAGGAGATCCAAGGGGCATGGCTTCACCTGAAAGTTTTTAATGATTCCAGGGTGATTGCAGTTCCAATGAGATCACAATTAATTACTCGGCTAGACGGAGCACGATTTGTTTCTTCTCGCAGCCTCTGAAAACTATTAGGCTTGCATGAGCGAGAAGATTAGCTCGCATCTTAGCTGGTCTCTCACATTGACAATTATTGTGCAGAGCGCTATCATTTAGCCATCTCACATTGACGTGCAAAGTGGGACTCTTAGCTTTTACACAAAGCTATCTCACATTGACAAATATGACATGAAAGTGTGGGGCTTTAAACTCCTTTTCCACCCCCTCGCCCAGCAATCCATGAATTAACAATGTATATCGTGACAGAAAGCATTGGGGAAATGCTACTTATCACGACAACGCATTCATGGTCTCCAACTAAAAAAAGCAGCAAGCACGCTGGCTTATTTACCATGTACAGCTCTGCCATTGAATGATCTCCCCAGTTATGGCTGTGGAGTCTAGTAAAGATGTTGCGGTGGTTGGGAACTCAGGCCAGTGAGGCGAGGCTACCACTTCCCCTCTCCCTTTTTTCACGGACCTTCTCTGAATCAATCAATCTTGGACAGGGGGAAATGGCAATCTTCAGAGGCAAGAACACAACTAAAAGACTTAACATTTACCAGATTTCGAAAAATACAAACCAAACAATCTGATGATGGGCACATCAAGAAGCAGAGCTTCGTTCTTGTGCGAATGGAGTAAGGAAAAGTAGATCCAACAATTACGTACTAGTAATTTAATTATTACAATATAAACACTATTTGGGCACTTCAAAATATACCATTACAAATACTCCCGGTGCATTTTAAGCATACTGCAAGAAAATGGTCCAAGCCCATAAACAATCTCACCTTAACAACCACGCATACATACATACATACATACATATATATATATATATATGACCACAATCTACTTGGTAAATTAAGTAGAATTTAGCACTAAATCAAGCACAAACTCAAAAAGACCTGTCTCTCATCTCCTGCAACGAGTGATCCTAGAACACCCTCTGGAGTACGGATTCACGGGAGCTCTAGAGTTGAAGCAATTGTGGCTGTAGTAGGATCGCCCGGACCTTGCTGGACAAGGAATTCTATTTGCAGAGAGAGCTCCATATGAGATATAATAATGCTTTCCTCTCCAAAACAAAGATCTACGACTACTTTCTTCATCATCAACAACTCCATCATCAAAACCCACTAATCCATCATCGACACCACTGCTTTGATCAAAGTACATGGCCATTGGCCATTGTAGTGTATCTCTCATCGCCTTCAAGCTTGTTTCGTCAACCTGAGCTTGGATTCTTGGACTGCAAGAAGCTATCACGAAAAAGAAGATGAAGAGAGTGAGATAGTATTGCAATGTAAGAGATGCCATGGAGAGAATACACAAACACTGCGAAGTAGAACCAGCTGCTGAGGCGTAAGCTATGATACTGGCTCGGTTTCTTGGTTTTGAGAAGCGAGGGAAGGAAGAGACAGTGGTGGTGGGGGTTGTGGGGCATAGAGTCACATGCGGGTTTTGGAGGTGTAGCTGATTGGGTACAGCTATGACTCATCAATGCAGCGCAGCAGTAAACGCGTGTCTCGATTGCTGTGTTGCTTTTTTTTCTTTGTCCTTCTACCGAGAAAATTGTAAGGTGGTGTGAGGTTTATTGTTAGATTTTGATTGATTGACTTTATCATTGGGATTTGACTTTTCAGTGGTATACATGCCATGTGCTTACAATGTAGTGGCTATGATGTGATAAGAAAGTTTGCTCGGATGTAGAGGAAACTTTCTGTATGAGGTGAGTGTGACGCATGAGACAGGAGGCGCATACGGCGGATTGTCTTAAAAGACGCGGCTGGTCGGGTTTTTTATGGGACAAATTGATTAATTAGCATAGAAAATAAAGGTTAATTCGGGCAAAAGCTTTGCTGATACATCACTTTTAAAAAAAAACAAATCGCAGTTAATATATTTTTGAATGTTAAGTTATGAGCAGTGATATTTAATAAAATTTAATGGATGCCGATCATGACATTTTAATTAGCACGATGGTTTAGAATCTTCATAAAATTTTAATTGATGTTATAGTTTAGAAATTCATATCAATTAAAATCTAGTAGTCTTAAGTAATAAATCTCTTCAATATCTAAATCTAATGGTGTTCTTTTGACATTTAATTTAGTTTATAATTACTTAGTATTTTTATAAAAAATAATTGGACAAAGTTTTTTTTATACAAAAACTATATCTAAAATATTGTCCCTTTTATAAAAACCTATAAAGAACTATAATAAACATAATTTAATTGGAACCTTAGTAAGATCTAGTCGTTATCTTGTGGTGTTGTAAATATCTTCTCAATTCATTCAATACATATATTACATGCTTTTAATTCATAAAAAGGTGGTATCAATCCAAATAATCACCAATATAACGCAACTTGTTTGCGAACATTAGTAGAATTTGGTAATGGTTGTTTTGCCCCGACTTCCCCAGACAAGGGAGTGCATAGAAAAAAGTTTTTTATAACTATGAAATTATAGTAATAATTTTTAGAATAGATCACCTAGTATTAAGATCACTAGAAAAGTTAATAATTTGTCAAGAGTCTAGATAATGTGACTTACTATACAAGAGGAAGACACATCACTCCTAATAAATCTTAACCTAAGGTAAGTTGCGGTGTTGTTTGATTTTGTTTAGGTTACATTTATTTTTTGTCGGTGTTTTCTAAAACTCCAAGTAGATCTCTCTTCATAAACGAGTCTCTACCTCATTGGATAAAAAAAACTAATTGTTTTAATATTTGATTTTTAGAATTGTATTTTTAATATTTGTAGTTTTATACACTAAATAGTAAAGTTTACAACTAGATAAAATGAGCAAAATGGTAGTTGAAAGATTTTTTGGTCAAACTATAACTAACAAACTAGTTACGACATCCCATTTTGCATTTAAAACAATGAGAAAAATGCATTTTTTTGTGAAAATAGAATTCATCCATATACACAAAATATTTTTTAAAATGCAGATTTTACACACACACACACACATGCATTTGTCCTCATTTCTTAGAAGATGGTTTAACCCCTAAAAATATTTTAAGCATTTTCATCCATACAAAAGATATCTACTTTCATAAAATAAAATAAAAACTAACTATTGACCCTTCTAAGTCTTCAATCCTGGATTTTTGTAGAGGTGACAATTGCACCATGATTAATTGTGACTAGCTCACCATTAAAAAATTGTTTTTTCCTGGGTTAAAGTTTTGTGTAATTTCAATTCTCTTCAACTTTTTAAGGAGTTCAAGACCAATGCTTAATTGGCTTGGATTATCTCTTGGCGTTGCACAACATTATGCTTTTGCACTTCTAGTATTGATATCTTAAGAGCTTATGCTTATAAGTATAGGATCATTTATGCTTGTCATTCACCAAAAACTATGACAACCTAATATATATGATGAACTCTCGATCATAACTAAGCATGCCATTATAAGCTAGTTATTTGTCTATGGTTTTTTTTATTATTATTATCATTACCACCAATGTTTTGATGAAATGGCATCTTCAATGTGCTTAAAAATCTACAGGGTTGGACAGAAGATTGGGTTTATTATGAAAGAAATTGTCAGTACTATAGTCTATGTAGAGTTTGGTTGAATAAGGAAATTGTGTTCTTATGAAGCACAAGGCCACATTGATGCCGATTGTACCTAGCCATAAGCTTTTTTACATGTTGCTTTCATATTTTTGTGGGGGGTATGAAAAGGTTCTTAGACATTTGACGATGATAATATATAGAAATCCAAGTTGGAGAAACTAAAAAGATGTAATTTTGAAGTAGCTATTGGTTTGTCCATTTTCAGGAATTAACTAAGAGAACGAGAGGACCTGCATGTGCATCTCTTAAACCTTTATGTTGTGAAGAGATGAGGTTACTTTTTCCATTAAAATAATTTAAGAGTGAGGGAAGAACAACATATACACAATATTATACTCTTCATATATAATCATATACTTTCTTTGTCTAGTTTGGGCACTTTTAAGGCATAAAAAAAAAACCAATTTCAATTAAAATAGTAATCAGCTTAAAATCTTTAAGAGATTTGCAAGAAAATTATTTTTTATACTTGCAACAACAACAACTGGTTATGGACATTGGAATGGACTCAAATTCAATGTATGAGAAGATATCTTTAATGTAAGAATATAAATTACAGTGCACTTGAGTCATTTGAGTTTACTACATATTACATTCACTAAAACACTAGAATTCTTCGTCAGCTGTTGGGGGATCATCCATCCTTAATGAAAGGGGTGGTCTGGTTGGTTGATCTTCTAGAATATGTCATGTGAATGGTGTGGTTTCAATGGATAATTTTTTTATTGAAAAAAAAGTAAAATTTCTAGGCAAAGCAAAGCAATGCACTCCCACAACTCTCAATTAGATCAAAAGCACTTAAAAGGTCCATAAAAGAGAGTTTCAAATTAAGTGGTTCATGCACCAAAACCCCTTAATCCTAGCCCTTTATTTGTGGGCCTAAATGCCTGATAGATCTATTTACCATTGATCTCTTATAGTTACAGTTGATATTTTTTGTCACTAGTAAAGATCAGACAGTTGTGAATATATTATCTTTTGGTTAGCCCTGCATGATTGGAGGTCACTATTAAACATCATAAATTCAAACCACAAATGATAATAGACTCCTCTCTCAGTCAACTTTGCATGAAAAAAATATACCATACAAGTTGCTATATGAAGCTTTCCACTTTTTGAACCTTATAGAAATGGTGATGGGATTCTAAAATAATCTTACACACTTGTTTTTATAATATTTTATCTATATTTATCTCTGCAATATTTATGAAGCAACAAAGCCCTAAAAATCTCCCTCTTAAGCCTCTCTTCTCTCTACTCCTCCATAGCTCTATTGCTTAGTTGTTCAATCTTTGAATATATTAACACATTCCCTCACCCATTACTCCCTAGCAATTCCATATACACCTAACATACACTTTTTGATTTTTGTTTCTTGGTATCTTAGGGGGCAATTTCCAAGTGTCAGAATCAATAGATGTGGACATGATGAAATCATCATCAAGAGAGGAACATATAGATATGATGATAATGATGATGTAGACGGAAAAGCTTCTAGATTTTTACAGCGAGCCTTTTTACAACACCATTAACATTTTAAAACTACTATAAGAAACTCAATTCTCCATTGGGAATCCTACAACTAGTACTACAACTTCGCCATATATCTATAGTAATTCGCTTTTCTACATGCCATTTATGGGCACTCCAATCCAAGAACCAGTGATACCATCTTTTCAACACGACATGATGGCTAAAAAATCAAATATGGTCCTCCATTTTCAAATGCAAACTCTTTCTTATCTTCATTGGACAAGAAAAAACTTAACTGTAAAAATTAAAGAGATGATCTTTCACATAGCAACAATGCAACCAATATATATAGACCCAAGATCGATAAAGCCTCCAAAAAGAAGGAATTTCAAGATATCTAAGGATCCATAAAGTGTAGCAGCGAGGCATAAAAGGGAAAGAATAAGTGAGATGATAAGGATTTTCCAGAGATTAGTTTCAGGAGGCACCAAAATGGACACGACTTGTATGTTAGATAACGCTATACATTATGTGAAATTCTTGAAGATACAAGTGCAATATTTAAAACAAACCAATGCTAATAGGCCAATGGGTGGTTTTGGCTTCACCATAGTTACAATGCCTAATGTTGGTATTCCTTATTTGACAAATAATTTCCAGCATGCTGCTAATTTGGTGGACACAGTGTAGATGGATGGTTGAGAGATAGGATTAGCTAGGCAATTGTGTGATTTCTATACAAGTCAATAGTACTGTTTTTGGATTTTGTAATTATTCAGGATTTTCTTGTTATCTTGTTTGGGTGTTGTAATTGGTTCAAAGGATTCCAATGCGTGGCTAACTCCCTAATTCAAAACATTTATGGAATATTATTCCTTATAATCATAAGTAGAAGTCTCAGGGAGTGTTTAATATTGCTTTTGCTTATGTGATTGAGGTTTTAAAAAAACAATTTCATGAAAAAAAATTAGTTGCGGATCACAATAATTATGTTAGTGTTTGATTAAAACTGTGGTTGAGTTTGAGGTTGATAAAAAATAATTTCGTGTGTTTGGTTATCATATTTTTCATATTGTTATCATCTTGTAAAATTACTTTGAAGGACACACACATATATAAATTGATAATTCATGGAAAAAAATATTTGTCTTTTCTCTCTCATCAAACTACTTGCAATTTCATTACAAACTAAATTGATACATGAATGCCTCTATGATCCCTTGCTATTTGATCGAGGCACAACATCTGGTAACAATATCAATAGTAACAATATCTATGATCTAGTTGTAGAGATTTAATTCCAAGGCCAAATCTAGTTGCAAGTTTTTTATTCATAATTTATCAAAAAACAACAAGGTTGTGAATTGAACGAAGTCACATGTCTTTTCCTTTCATAAGAGTGATCTTTATCTATATATTTTTTTACATATATTTTTTTAAAAAATTGGGTTGAGCCTGACCCAACTAAATGGTAGGACCAGCCAAATTAGGCCAAAGCCCAACCCTGCTGGACTTGGGCTGGGTCGAGAGTAGGCCAAAGCCTAACCCAAGTCCATCTTTAAAAGGTAGGCGTGAAACAATGTGTTGCACTGTTCCTGTCTTCTTAAAACATGAGTAGTGCAGCGCTACTATTCATGTGAATTAATTCAGGTGAACAATAACATTATTAGCATCCAACTAAACACGATGAGAGCTTCAACGACCAATGCCAAACCGTCATTGCCGCCAGGGCATCTTGCTCTCACTAAAGGTGGTCAAGGAGAAGCTTATGGAGTGGAGGAGATCTCGATGATGAGGTAGGGTGATGGTGGTGTCTCTAGGAGCTACCTCCGATTGTGGAAAAAGAGAGACACCACTGTGTAGATAGAGAGAGAAGTTATGGTTCATCACGTCTTGTGGTTTATCATGTTGAAGGAGGAGAGTTCATGATCATGTTTATTAAGCATAAATGAAACATACCAATTTATTTAAGAAATGAGGAGAAGTAGCTCTGGTTCATCACGTTGAAGCAGAAGAAGTAGTCATTGTAGTGGCTTAAGGCATTATAATGAAATGAAGGAAAAACATAAATCTTCTACATATTAAGAAAAACAATTTTGATCAATTTTGTTGTTGGACCCATACCAATTTAATTTGTGTTTTTGCTTTATCACACGGCACAAAATTGATTATGGTTTGTGTTGCTACCCAATTTTTGACTCTTTATTTTTTATGTTTCAAGGGTGAAATTGTAATTTACGAGTTTATTGGTCGATTGAAGATTAAATCGTGAAAATTAGGAGTCATTGACCAGTTTATAAAGTCGCGCAAAGCCAAGGTTGAGATTGAATTTTTAATGGGATTTAATTGCATAAAATTAAGTTTTAAATCTTTGGGTGCAATTAAAGATTTTAAAGGACCAAATCATTTTTTTTTCCTTTCTAAAAAATTTCGAAATCTGCATTTTTTAAAAAGAAAACATGCATTGTTCCGTTGCATTGCATTGATTTTCCACGGCAAGCAGATCATTTTATTCCCATATCAATTTGATCATCTTCCCATTTGGTCTCCGTCACAGCAAAAAATCAATTTTCTTCCTATAAATCGTGATCTTCTTCCTAAAAATATCCCCATCAATATTCTCTCTGATTCTCCTCTAATTACCTTCCTTGCATTCGAGTCTTCTCTGCTAAATAGCAGCCTGCACGTTAAAGAAAGAAAAAAAACAAAAGAGAGAAAAAAAAACAGAGGGGAAGAAGAAAGAAAGAAAGAACAGAGAGGAGAAGAGGTTTACGTGAGAATCACATTGTTAAGGACACAGAAAAAAAAGAATGGCAGAACCATTGACATAAAATTTTTGAGTTAATTTTTTTCCTACTCTCCTCAGCATTTTCCCTTCGTTTTTACTCTGCTTATCTCTCTCTAAAACCAAACCTCTGTCCCTCTGTCCCTCTCGGTTAACAGCCCCGATAACCAATCCCAGCCACTTCACTTCACCACCTTCGACCACCTAATTTACTCCCCAGCACCACCATCATCTCTGCCATAAATCCCCAGCATCTCATCCATCTTCTCTGTAAAAGAAAAACAAAGCAACTCGACGTGCACACCACCAGTCCATTAGTTTTAGAGGCTCCGTCCGGCGAACTCAGGCCACCATCTCCAACGCCACAACGATCCGAAGAATCACCACGATCTCCTCTACCCAACGGTATAAGCAGGTACACCATTCGTCACCCTCGAAAAACCACGTAGTTACTGTTCGCCTTCTCCATTTCGCATGCAAGGAGTGAATTAATTCACTCCTTGTCGGCTCGAGTCGAGCCGCGTTTGTGCCCGACCAGTGTCTGAACAGGCAAGCTTGCAGCTCGTCCCAAGAGTTGAATTTCGGGCCGACGCCTGCACTCAGTCTTCGAGGCCAACGGCCCAAATCCCTCTAGGTCGGCATCGGCTGAGACAGCTGGCACTAACCGAGACAGTTGGTCGACATTAGATCTAATCGGTGAGTCGGTCTACCATCACCAAGAATAATAAAATAATAAATAAATAAATAAATATAAAAATACAAAATTTTCAAAAATATTTTTATTAAAGAAAAATGTGTTTTTTTTTGCATATAGCCAATACACTAGCATATTTTTAAAAAAATGTTTTTCTTTTGAACAAATATATATTATCTTGGGTTTTGAAGAAAAATGAGTTTTAGCATGGATTTCGCAAAGGAAAAAATCATTTCTTGCATTTTGAGATTTTACAACATGTTTGTAAAATCGAAAGGGTGTTGGTCAATATTCCAAAAATATAAAAATCTTATTGTTTTGGGAAATTATTATTCGCGGTCGATATTTGGATAAAAAAAAATCCTAAAGGGGTTAATATCTAAAATATTCGACGGGAATGATGTCCTATTGTTCATTGTCGATATTTGGGTAAATAAATCCTAAGGGTTATTACCCAAAATATTCCGCGGGAATAATAAGTTATTATTCACTGTCGGTATTTGGATAAATAAATTCTAAAGAGGTTGATATCCAAAATATTCGGCGAGAATGATATATTATTATTCACTGTCGATACTTGGATAATTAAATCCTAAGGGGTTAATATCCAAAAACATTCGGCGGAGTAGTATCCCATTTGCTATTTATTTAGCACATGTTTTGAAAGTTCAAAGCCATAGCAAATCATAGGCAATCCAAAACGTCAAGCAGCTTACTTTAGGTAGGGTGTACTAGGGGTGCTAAAACCTTCCCTTTACGCATCCAGTCTCTTACCTTAGAATCTCTGAAAGACCTGTCTTAGGTTTTCTAGTAACCATAATACTAGGTGACGACTCTTTTTTTTTACAAAAATAGAGAATCCCTCCGACATTTAATGCCCCGCTCACGGGGACAAGTTTGAAACATGGGTTCAACTGTATTACCATACGGGCACTTAGAATATAGTCATAACCAGAAGCAGAACATTATTTACATATATATTTCAAGTTCATATAGAATTCATTGGAATTGAAACTAAATTGGATTTGAAATTAATTGTTTTACGTGTGACACACAAGGCAAAACAATATTTTACTTTTCAAGAAATATTCTTCAAATTTAAACAATATTGATAAAGATGTTTATATATGAGTGTATAATTCTTCTCACATAAAACTCTCTCACTTTTATCTATTATTACATTAAAAAAAGATGTGTTACTTACAAAACGACCCTTCAGTGCTAAAATTAGTTTGTGATTTTTTAGAAAAATATAATGTAAGAGAAGTAGATAAAAAAAATAACTAAAATTGATTTTAGTGCTTTTAAAATGACCAAAATCATTTCTCTCTTTCTAAACTAGAGAATATAAAGCATACTTTGAAAAAATCTTGAGCAGTTCATTATAAAGTGACAATTCTATTTCATAGATCACTCATATCAGGGTAGTATACCCATAAGTAGCTTGTATAACTCGATATATATCATAAATAATAATAATAAGTCATAAAAAGAGAAAAATAGTGAGCTTTTTGTGTAGAATATCCTTAGGAAATTTTTAGGATTCATTAGTATGCATGAAAATAAAATATTGTTTTAAAACAAAATGCATTTTGTATTTTTATTATGCAATATATATATATATATATTGGATTGGGCTACTCACTTATTTGGGCCAAAACGGCCTATCACTTTTGAGCAGGATTGCCCAGCCCAGATGACCTGAAAAGCCCAACCCTTTTTTGGGGGCAAGTTGGACACCATATGCAGCCTCACCACCACCCACTGTTCACCTCTAGTGAACAGTACAAGTAGGAGGGGAGGGAGATGAAAGGTGCATTGTCACTATTGTCGTGTAGAGAAGGTCTAACTGGTTCCATAAATGGTGGTGGCATCGAGAATGGTGATTGCAAGGACTGGTGGAAGACTGTTGCTAAGGGAGAGAGGAGACAGACCCATTGTTAGTTTTGTTGTCAGAGGCGAGGAAAATTACTTCTTATATTGATATACCATAATTTCCTCTCCTTATTGATACAACCTAAGAGGAAAATGTCTAGTTATAGTCAATCCTTTCACATTGAGTGAAGTCTTTCACCACCAACAAACCTTTAAATTATTTAAGTCCGTCAAATTTATGTTTCATATTAGACACATTTTTGTTCCCAATTAAGTGCCCGTTTGATTATGAGGCACAACCCACGTTTCACAAAAAGCCAAGCCCTCAGTGTTTGGTAATGTACATTCGTGATTTTAAATCACATGAATAATGAGTAGGCCCCACCATTTTAGCTTTTACGCCTGTGGTTTTTTGCAGCAGTTTTTTTCAACTTTTTTCAACCCGTAGTTGTCATCGACTTTTCACAAACTTCTCAGTCCAACAAACTACCAAAGTTTTTTCATAGAGTTTTCATACTTTTTTCAGACTTCTCCATCTCAATGCATTAAGCAACACAGGATACTCTGCATTTCCAAAAATAAATAAATTATTCCAATGATTAATTAAATTAATGTATCAAATTACTGGGATAAAAATATACACACACACAGAGAGAGACCATCATAGCATCCGGGCCTTAAAAATTCAGTTTCTATTTTCTGTTTCAATAACGTAAGGTGCTAAAACATTTTGTATATTAACACACGTGTGTATGGCAGTGAGAGCTTGTTGGTGGGTGAGCTTTTCACAAAGTTTTCTTTCCAAATGTAAGAATTGGCTAAATTCAAAGAAATGAAACAATTTCTTACCGTGTCAAAATTAACTTTTCGAGCAACTTGTAATTCTCGAATAAATTTGCGTATATATAATGTCAAACACTATCTTGTTCATCAATACTATTTCATTCCATTTAGAAAACGATTGGTATCGTTACAGTTAAATTATTTCTATTTTTATACAGTAATTGTATTTTAAATCTTGGTTTTATAAAAGCTAAAATAACAATTTATTTTTTAATTAAACATTTTAATATTTTAACAAGAATTGGCTAAATTATTTTTTTCATGGTTCACAGGATTCACATGTTCCTGACCCAATCCAACAATCCAGGTAAGATTTTTTTTAATTCTTTTGAAATATTCATATTTTTTTATAAGAAAAAAACAGAGTTTCTCTCCGAACTCCTTGAATGCAACCATACCCAACAAAACCATAGAGGGGAGCAATATCATTTACAAGATTTTCAATGTCGTGGACAACCAACTGGACATGAAGAGGTGTTTAATCGTTCACATTCATCACTACGTAATGTGATAGAATGAACATTTGGAGTATGGAAGCAAAGGTGGAAAATTTTACAGAGCATGCCACCTTATCAATACAAAACGCAAGTTCAAATTGTTGTTACGTCAATGGCACTTCATAAATTTATTCGAAGGAGATCGCAACATGATGTTGATTTTGTTCAATATGATTGTAATCCAATTATGTACCATATGACGTTTTACTAGATATTGTAGCACGAGATAATAGTCAGGGATTGCAAAGGCCTTCACGTATGGATAATGTTCGTGATAGCATTGCAAATAGTTTGATGAACAAATAATAAATAGGTGTCAATTTGATTTGATTTATTCCTTCCATTACAAAAATATGATCATTAAATACAAAATATATATACTGAGAGAGTTCTAAAAATATGTGTGTGTATGTAAAAAGCTACATGCAAAACTTGGTAACCAAACACACAAAGATGCTTTTTTTCAACCTCAGACTCAACCACTGTTTTAACCAAACACTCATTGTTTATTTTGAACTGCAGAAAAAACGCTTTTTTTTTAAACTGCTTTTTTTCAACCTCAACCACAACAACAACCGCAATGCCAAACAGGCTCTAAGCAGTGAAGTTTTTCACCACCAACAAACTTTTTCAACCTCGGACTCAACCACTATTTTAACCAAATACTCATTGTTTATTTTGAACTGCAAAAGCGTTTTTAAACTATTTTTCAACCTCAACCACAACAACAACCGCAATGCCAAACAGGCTCTAAGCAGTGAAGTTTTTCACCACCAACAAACTTTTAAATTATCTAAGTTCCATCAAATTTATGTTTCATATTAGACATGTTTTTGCTCCCAATTAAGCAATGACGTGACAAGGAGAGGTATGAGTGCCCAAGTATTATTCTATTCATGAACATAGCTTTTTGTAAATTCAAATTCAAGATTGTTTATTAATAAGTTACAAGAATACAAATAAAATCCTAAGTTTAGATACGATCATTTAGTTGTTTCAAATTAGTAAAACAATAAGTTGTAGAAGGTAATATCATGATTAAGGTTGCTTGATATGGCATATTAGTTGCTGAATAGATATTAAAAAATAGATAATATTGATGGAAATAAAAGGATAAAATATTTGTTTGATATTTTTTATTGATGATTTTTAAATAATTCTCTTATATTAATCATTCTTCTATTTTTTCCGGTCATGAAACAAATATTAGGCAGGATTTTTTTAAAAACAATTTGTGATATGATTTTATTTGAAAAATTGTACTTTTTATATATAAAAGCATATTATAATTAAAAAAAGGAAAAACAATGAATGGGGAAAAATTAACTGAAAAAATATTTTTTTTATTCAAGAAAAAAAATCATTGAATTGTAATAATAATTAACTTTTGCTGCAATAAAATTATATAAAAAATAGGTTTAAGACATGGACTTGTGACATGGCATGAGAAAAACACTATTTGAATAAGAAAAGAAAGGGCAAGCCAAGGAAGCAGATTAGCAATTTATTTATTTATTTATTTCAGGTTGTTCTATTAGGTGCTTAACTTGGGAAACGGTATATATATATATATATATATATATATATATAGTTAGGTTCAGGCAACAAGAAAAGCCTTTTGAATAAACCTCGAAGATTTTCTTTCTCCATTCTATTGTACTGGGTTCAGAAATGGAATGCAACAAAGGTTTTTCGAGCAATTATATGCTCTTGAATCCCGAAGAGCTGACTTTCTTTGATCTCATAAATTTTTTGTTTAACAAGGACATCGAGAAAAGAAAGTTCATTGATAGCACAGAGGTGGAGGAGGAGAGTTTAGAGCGTCGATGGCTCATGTTCATCTCCATCATCGTTCAAAAACTGCTACAATTCTTTTCCAAGCCGATATCATATGTTGGGTCAATGGTCGAGATGTGGCTCAACCTTCTGTCTATTAACCGTGGCTGTTGCAGGCTCTTGCTAAACATCTTCAGAGGTTATCATCTCGAGCTGTATTCATACTTAGATATATATATATATATATATAGTAGATTAATAATGCATACTATATATGATTTTTATTTGCTAGACGATTAATTAGTATAAATTTCTGTGCGCGGTTATCTGTTTTGCATCTGAATTAGAGAGATAACAAGAGAGAGAAAGGAATATATTGCTCATCTGGTCTTGAGTTTCTTTTGAATTATTTCAAGTTGTTGCCATCATTCATCTAAGATTTATCCATCACGCAGCTTTTCCTTTCTTTTATGCTTCTGGGAGAAGATGGAAGAGGAACGTACAGCTAGAATCAATGGATTTCGAATTTATTTGTTTCTCTATATTTTGTCTGTGAAACACTAAAATTAAGCATTTAATCTAAAAGAAAAGATATAATTAAGCTAGGCTAATTAATCAACACGTCGATCGTGAGTCAAAGACACCTTTATTCTCCAATAAATTAATACCATCAATGGCAAATGATAATACAGGAGTGGAGAGTAAGAGCACACACCGAATACCCAGAAAAAGAAAAAAAAACCTCAAGGGTAGTGGCGAGTGTAGTGGGTGAAGGGGTTTAGTTCCTCTCCTTCAATAGCTAGCCACAAACAAAACATAACCATACCTTACCTTATTATTCCAGTCATCTCATATTTTGATAATATAATTTACAGATCTTTTTAAGGTAAAAGAAACAACCTTAAACTCATCATGCATGCATGGGTCTGTGCAGTACCACTATATATATATATATATATATATCGATTATATATTTAAATGAACGAGGTTTAATTAATGCAGTTAGAATCTTAGTGACTGTTTCATAATTTCTTTGTCAATATTAAATGTGGCATGCTGTGTAGGGAAGGTTGTTATTCCGGATAAAACATCGGCAGCTTTCGTATCTGTTACTGGAAATTACGATTTACGAACCGAATTGGACAGAAACATCAAACATGGAGATGCAAGGTACCATGCAGCGCTTTCCATTATGGCTTCTAAAGCATCTTATGAGAACCACGCCTACCTCGAATCTATTGTCCAGGATCACTGGGAGGTACAGTATAATCTTATATTTGATTATTAGCATATAAATTCCGAGTTTTTTCCTTGAATATTTGCAAAGCTATTAATTATTAAGATGTTATCGTTATTACTGAAATCGTCATATAAACTCATGCGCGCAGATGGAGTTCTTGGGATCCTACGACTTCTGGAATGGTAAGAAATTAAGCTGCATGGACAGAATTATATAATTTGAACTGGATCATCACAAAAAATAAAATGATTATTGCTGTCTTGCAGCAGATTATCAAGATCAGGCCACAACGCAAGCCTTCTTACTTCGCGATAAAACAGAGGACCACGATACAATTGTTGTGGCCTTTAGAGGTACAGAACCTTTTGATGCGTACGCTTGGTGTTCCGACTTTGATCTCTCTTGGTATGAACTTCCTGGTGTTGGAAGGATTCACGGTGGTTTTATGAAAGCTCTAGGGCTACAAAAATCCCATGGCTGGCCGAAGGAAACTAAGAAAGATAATTCACATCCAGCACCACTAGCTTATTATGCCATTAGAGAAATGCTGAAAGACATCTTGTCCGAGAATGATCAAGGAAAATACATAGTGACTGGTCACAGTTTAGGCGGGGCACTAGCAATCCTGTTTCCAGCAGTTTTGGCATTTCATGACGAGGAATTGTTGCTGGACAGGTTGCAAGCGGTCTATACGTTTGGGCAGCCTAGGGTTGGAGATGAAAATTTTGGAAAATACATGGAAAATATGTTAAAACTCAACAAAATCTCGTATTACAGGTTTGTTTACGGTTCTGATATAGTTCCTCGGTTGCCTTATGATGACAAGGCTCTTATGTTCAAGCATTTTGGGACGTGTCTCTACTTCAACAGGGACTACGATGGAAAGGTATACGCACCCTCCCCTCATTAATTAATCACTTCTGATCACAATTCTTTTTTTTTATAAAAAAAAAAATCAGTTCCCATTAATCCATGCTGCATGCACGACTTGATGAATGAACGCGCGCGCGCATGCAGGTGGTTCCAGAAGAACCATACAAGAATTACTTGTCTCTACGCGGGGCAATACCCATGATGATGAACGCGTTTCTGGAGTTAATAAGAAGCTTCACCATTTCTTACACCAAGGGACGAGATTACAGAGAAGGTTGGTTCTTGACAGGGGTTAGGTTGACTGGATTGGCATTCCCTGGCGTGCCACCTCATCTTATCCAAGATTATGTGAACTCTACTCGGCTGGGACCTGAAAATGTATTTATCGGATGAGGATTCATGTATCTGATAATTAAGTGTAACTAATTAATAATTATCATTTGGATTTATAACTCAATAAATTCAAGAGATTAAACCTTGAATACATATCGTATTTTCGTTTCCTCTTGCAATGAGATAAACCTAGCTATCGGTGTTGGCCAGTACTGTTTAAAACCTAAAAATTGCCATGCATGTTATATATATTACTCCGTGTGATGTGATTATTGACTAGATTTTAGTTGGAAGAACAAAAAACAAAATGAAATTCAAACTTGCTATTATTTAATCATCACAACTTTAAATTATATAGAAAAGAATCTTTTCAATTTAAAACAGAATATAATAATAATGTTTGGCTTAACTAACTTGGTATGATAAGATATTAATTTATTATTAATTTCTTATATATAAGAAACGTGCATCATGAAAGGTGTGGTTTCTGAACAGCATGCCTTACCTCAGACACACTCATAGGATCTTATTCCATGCTTGTGGCAAAAAGAAGAGCCTTAATTCTTAACTAGAATCTCCAACTCTCACGTCCAAGCAATTGGCAAATGGCATCTGTCCTCCGCCAGATAAGAAAAATATTCTTCCCTTAGCGGATCGAGAACTGTAACAAAGAACCCCAGCCATGTGCATATATACTATATATTCAAGCTGAAGTTCCTGTTTGGCAAATAAGAAAAAAAAAGAGGTGAAGGTGAAGGTGAAGGTGAAGGTCCGGTTTGGCAAATATTGTAAACAAAGAACCTTAGCGGAGTACGCCAAAAAAGAAAAATATTCGCGTTTTAAAAGTATTATTTTTTAAAAAATGAAAATCTATTCAATGCTAATTAATATATATGATCATCAGAAGACAGTAATGGTACCCAGCTAGCTATATTAGTGTTTGATCAAGGGCGTAGAAGTATTCAATCTTCTGTCAATAACAAATTAATAATAATCAAGGGCATATATAGTAGTTCTTATGATACTATCCTTAGTTTTATAATTAATCAATTCGATCCATGGTGAAGAAAATTTGTATCTTTTGTTTTTTCTTATTCTTCTTGTAATTCAAACATGCATGGATGCTAGTGGCATTAATTAAATTGTTAGTTTAACATTGATGTGCTCATAATTTTATTTACGGCTGCAAATTTAACGTTAAATTCATCATCAGTACGTGTTCGATCGGTTGAAAGTTTTTATCTTTTCACGTTGCTAATTGATAAAAGTAAGACCTTAGCTTATTGCATGTATATAATTTAAATCTATAAATCAAAGCACTGACTACCATATACAGCAGCATGTTGCACATTTATTAGGCAAATATTTACTTCCATTACCTTTTGTCTTGATCACAAAGATAAGTTCTCATCTAGAGAAAAGTAATCAGAAACAATTGCGCTATAAATATCCCCTTAGAGGATTGAAATAAATACAGCTCTTTGGGCAGACTCGATCGTGCATGCTCCTGATCAGCATATAATATATATATATATATCATGTCAATGCCTTCTACAAACTTTCCCGGCAATTATTTGGTGTTGCGACCTGAAGAAGTGAGTTATATGGATGTGTTTCGTATTTTATGGAACGACGACATAGAAAAAAAAGCTTTTGTGAACTTCCCGGATGGAAAAGAGGAGAATCTCCGTCGTCGATGGCTTACATTTCTCTCTCTGCTATCACAAAAAATTCTGCAATCCATTGCCAGGCCGATGGCATCATTTGGATCAGGATTCGAGATGTGGCTAAACCTTGTATCATGTAACCGCAACATTTTTGTGCTCTTCATAAACTATTTACGAGGTTAGTCCCCCACTATGCATGTCACTGCTAATTAGTCCTCGATCGTTTTCCATGCATGTTCAAATACATTATCTACTTAATTCATCATTAAAAAGAAAAAGAAAATTGTGTGATTATTAACCTGAATTTGATAATCATGTGTAGGTAGGGTGGAAAGACCAGTTAAGGAATCACAAACTTTCTTATCGTTTGTTGGGCATTTAGACAAGCGTGTGGATTTAGACAAGAATATCAAGCATGGTGATAGCAGATACTACAGTGCACTCTCTGTAATGGCTGCAAAGGTAGCTTATGAGAACAAAGCCTTTGTCGAAAATGCAGTTAGAAATCACTGGAAGGTAAATGGTATGAAGAATTTTAAATTTTATGTCGCAACCTTGTTATAAAGACCTGTCAATCCATAAATTAACTATGCTATTGTTTCTGCAGATGGAATTAATTGGATACTATGATTTTTGGAATGGTAAGGAACAATCTTATTGGGAAAATTACTTCGACTGTAATACGTTCGTATAAATGTGATCTTAATTACTTCCCATTCCTTTCGAGAACTTCCATAAGTGGACAAGATCCATGATCACCTGATCATCACATTTTCACTGATGACTGTCCAAAACTTTCTTCATCATCTTATTCTAACCATTTTGCACAAGTTCCTTTCGTCTTGAATCTTTGAACTTCCATTTTCTTCTACCTTGATCCAATGTAGACAAAACCTTCATTTATTTTTTCGTCGCAAATCAGTAGATAATAACGATTACTGGTGGTGGTGTGTCTGCAGATTTTCAAAAAAAACGCACAACACAAGGATTCATGCTTCATGATAAAAATGCAGACATAATTATCGTGGCCTTCAGAGGTACGGAAGCCTTTGATGCGGATGCATGGTCTACTGATTTTGATATCTCCTGGTATGAGTTTCCTGGAAAAGGAAAGATTCATTGTGGCTTTATGAAAGCATTAGGTTTATTAATGGATCAAGGCTGGCCTGAAAAATATAAACAAGAAGATGAACAACGTCCGATAGCTTACTACACTATAAGAGAGAAATTGAAAGAGCTTCTTGAACAAAACGAAAAGACGAAATTTATATTGACTGGCCACAGCATGGGTGGGGCAATTGCAACTCTCTTCCCTGCTGTTCTAGCAATGCATAACGAGAGGGGGTTATTAAAGAGACTGGAAGGCGTGTACACATTTGGTCAGCCTAGAGTTGGAGATGAGGAATTCAAGAGGTTTATGGAGAGTCTGATGCATGAACACGGGTTTAAGTACTTGAGATTCGTTTATTGTAATGACGTGGTTACCAGGCTGCCCATTGATGATTCAACGTTTCTTTTCAAGCATTTTGGTACCTGCGTCTACCATAACAGCTGCTATAATGGAAAGGTAAAATGCTGAAACATCTCCAAGCAAAAAGCATGCATCAACACACACACACACACACACACACAGCTATGTCAACTGCTATAATTAACAAGATTGATTGATTTTTAGCATTATTTTGAATGTTGTAGCTTCAAAATATCACTTTAAATAGGTATTTGCTGCTGAAATTCGTTTTTGTTGTCCTGCCATAAAATGCTCATGAACGTGAGTCGTCCTTTCCATGCAGATAGTTTCAGAAGAGCCGCACAAGAATTATATATCGGTATTTGCTGCTATACCGAGGTTTCTGAATGCATTATGGGAGCTAGTAAGAAGCTTCATTTTACCCTGCAGAAAGGGGCTCGATTATAAAGAATCATGGTTGCTGATACTGGTTAGATGGTATGGACTGATTCTCCCAGGTTTGTCAGCTCACAATCCACAAGATTACGTTAATATAACCCGGTTGGGACCTGAAACTATATATCACCATCTTCAAGACCCACAATCTGGAAGTGTCTCTGATTCGGATGAAACAAAAGATTGATTATGGTGTATTACTTCAGAAAACTTGATTGAAAGAAATCATAATTATGATTTATTACTTTCTTTTTAAGATGAGACATGTAATTATGGAACTGTAAATTAGTTTCTATTTATGACAATAAATTTTTAATATCTTCATGTGATTAAAATAAAACTTTAATGAAGTTAGTGTTGGTGTGAGAGGCCACTGGTGGTGGCTTTAAAACATTAAGAGGAGATAAAATACACTGTTTTATTTCATTAACAAAATTATACAGAAGCTTAAACACTGTCAAAACTCTCTCTTCTCTCTAGTGTTTTTTTCTCTAATATCTCCCACTACTATTTCACCTTAACTAAGCTTCCTATTTATACACAAAATGAAAGCTTGATAAAATAGACTTTAAGGTGTGAACACAGCTAGCGGCTGTAGTCGATGGTTGTGGATAGTAGCTGTCAGAGGCTTTAGTTGGTAGCCGTAGTTGGTGGTTGCTTTACTTGACTTTGTATATTTGAGTTTATCCCAACAAATTTCCCCTTTAAACTCAATCAACTCAATCGGGAGATGTCATGCCAAGCATGAACTTCAATCTGATAAATATATCTCCTTTCAATGGCTTTGTGAAGATATCGACAACCCAATCATTTGTTTTGCAAGAGATCAATTCAACTTCTTTGTTCTTCACATGCTCCCGGATAAAGTGATGACGTGTATTAATGTGTTTACTTCTTTCATGATACATTGGATTCTTTGCTAATGCAATTGCCGATCGCTTATCAATATAAATCTTTGTTGGATCTTCTTGAGGAAATCCCAAATGCTTCAGCATATTCCTTAACCATATTAAATGGCATACAACTGAGTTAGCAACAACACACTCAACTTCATAACTTGATAACATCACTATCGATTGCTTCTTGGATGACCATGTGAAAGATGTGTCTCTCATAAAAAATATAAGCCCTGTTGTACTTTTTCTTTCATCCAAATCTCGAGCTCAATCACTATTTGAGTAGCCAATAAGTTTAAAGTTCTTGTTGGATGTATAGAACATACCTTCACTTATTGTTCCTTTGATGTAATGGAGAATTCTCTTAGCTGACTCAAGTGCGTCTGATTTGGTATCTCCATATATCTGCTGATAAGTCCTACTCCATAAAGTATATCCGGTCTTGTACATGTCAAGTACCTCAAGCTTCCCACCAAGCTTTTAAAGTAAGTAGGATCAACATTTTGTACTTTACTTTTCCTCAATTCTACTCCATTTTCAACTGGAGTTGATACTGGATTGTAGCTTTCCATCTTGAATTTTCCAAGAATTTCTTTGGTGTAGCCGTTTTGGGACATAAAAATCTCTTCTTCTTTTTGAGTAACTTCTAAGCCCAGAAAATATGACATCAGACCAATGTTTGTCATCTCAAACTCCTTTACCATGTTTTTCTTGAAGTCTATAAACATGGTAGGATTGTTGTTAGTGAATATCAAGTCATCAACATATAAGCAAGCAAATAATGTGTTTCCATCATCTTCTTTATTCACATATATGGCATGTTCATATGGATATTTTTCAAATCCATTTTCTTGAAAATACCTGTAATTCTGTTATTCCATAAAGACTTGCTGACATAAGAGCTTTCAACTTGTATACTTGCCATCATTGTCTTGATTAAAGTGTTGTTCTTCATAAATCTCTTCCGTAGCTATCAAATGTTGACTTCATTCAGTTGATAATCTTCCATTTTAATTGTAGTCAAGTGAGATAATCGTTGATAGCCTCAGATGGGCAAAAGTCTCATAGTTTATGCCTTCTCGTTGTAGCCTTGCCAATCTAGCTATATGTATACTACACCTTGCATTCTTCTGGTCATGAGACCACTTGCTAATTGTCTTCTTACTCAGTGGTTAAGTTCCATATATCCTTCTCAATGACATGTACTCTTCATCCATTGATCCATTTCTTTAATAGCCTCATCAAAGCTAATTGGATCACTATCTGCGAAGAAACAAAATAATATTGTATATTTTATTACCTGAGTTGCATCGAATAAATCTTTTAGATTTCTCATCCTTCATGGTTCTTCTAATGAGGATGCTTCTGGTGATATTAGTTATGTTCCTGCTATTAGAGTGTTTCTCCTGATGAATATAGGATAACTATGTACGAGAGACTGTGGCTCCTCTTCAGGTACTTATGGATCTTCTGTAAGTATTGTTGGTACTACTACTTCATCTTCAAGGATCAAATCTCTATTGATCCATTTGATTTCTTCCTAATCCTCTTTTCATTCCCAGGTTTTATCTTCTACAAAGATAGCATCCCTGCTCATAATCACCTTCTTTGTGATGGAATCATATAGCTTGTATCCCATCCTTCTATTTCCATATCCCACAAAGATACATTTCTTGTTTGTATCATCGAGTTTTGTTCTTCTTGCATCCGGGATCTTTGCATATGCCACACAACCAAAGACTCGAAGATGAGTAACATTTGGTTTATGACCACTCCTTGCTTCTTCTGGAGTGATAGCTTGCAAACTTTTTGTTGAGCAGCGGTTCAGTAAATATACTACACAAGAATTGGCTTCAGCTTAGTATTGTTTGGACAACTTCTTAGCTTTGAGAAGACTTCTTGCCATATCAAGAATAGTTATATTCATCCTTTGTACTATCTCATTCAATTGGGGTAAATAAGTTGGTGTTTTCTAATGTCTGATGCCTTGTTGTGTACGAAAGGCTTCAAAGTCATTAGATGTAAATTCTTCACCTTGATCAAATCTTATGGATCTGATGTTATACCCACTTTATTTCTCTATAATTACTTTAAAATCTTTAAAGTAATTTAATACTTCTGACTTTCTCTTCAAAAAGTATATCTAGGTCTTTCCACTAAAATCATTACTAAAAGTGAGAAAGTGCCTATTATGTCAAGTTAAGCTTTATCGGTCCACATACATCTGTGTGAACTAACTCCAGTGGCCTCTTCACTTTCCAGTTGATCTCCTTGGCAAAACTAGTTTTGTGGTGCTTGCTGAGGGCACAACTCTTACAGACTTCTTCTGGACGATCAATGTGAGACATACATTTAACCATCTGCTTACTTCCAAGCATCTTCAAGCTTGTAAAATTCAGATGTCCAAGCCTTAGGTGCCAAAGCCATTCTTCACAGTTGGTGATGGCAGTCAAACACTTTGCTACATCATACTGAATGTTTAGTGGGAACATCCTGTTTATAAATGTAATATCTTCCTCTAAAGCTTGTATTCCAAGATCCTCTTCCTTGAAATCTTTGGAAACCTCCTCTTCCTTGTTGATTTCTTTCTCGATGGGTATGTTTATGTGTTAAATCCCCCTTTGCTCATATTTGTCTTCCTTTAGAGACAATTTCGATTGCAAGGCATGGTCTCTTGCCTTTTCTCCATTTCTTCTCACGAGCTTTTGTTCAAAAGCTTGTAAAGAACCCATCAACTCATCTACCATCAATTTATCCACTTCTGTGGATTCTTCAATGGCAACAACAACATAATCAAATTTTGGATTCTAGGGATCTCAAAATTTTCTCAATAATCCGAGCTTCTGTGAGGACTCCATTTTGTCTCATTTGATTGATTATCATCATAATTCTTGTGTGATAATTAGAAACAAATTCTAAGGATCTCATTTGTAAAGATTCAAACTCACATCGCAAAGATTGAAGACAAATCTTCTTGATTCTGTCAGCTCCTTTGTATTTTTGTTGGAGAGTTTCCCATATATCCTCAGAATTTTCTACAGAAGCAATAATCTTAAACATGACTTCATCATGACCATATAAATGATGGTCTTGGCTTTGTTGTCCTTATTTCTGTTGTTTCTGAGAACTTGCTTTTGCGATTCTTGTAGAGCATTCTCTACTTCTGTGGAATTTGGTTCATCATAACCATAATCCACAATCTCTATGCATTCTTGTGATCCAAGAAATGCCTTCATCCGGAGGCATCAATTATCAAAATTATCTCTAGTCAGCTTTGGAATGAGTGTCTGAGCATTTTCTGTAGTCATTGTATTTAAAAATGACCATATCACCCTCTTTTCCTTCTCTTTTCACAAAACAAATACCACAGATGGATTTGGAATGGTCCAAATAATAGGGAATCGGCCTGACTTGGGTGACCGGTCTAAAAATCACTTTTGGACGCTGGTAGATTCGTTGTGATTTAACCCAGAATATTCCAGGGAATATTCTTCATGCTTGGTCGTGGTTTGCTTGAGCAATAGCATGACTTGGCTTAGTCCTGGCTGCGAATGGCTCAAACACTTTGGATGCCGTAGATTCGCAGATTGAACCCGAAAATTCAGGAATATTCTTAGGCTTGGTCAGGTTTTGCTTGAGCATAACACTGACTTGCTAGCGTCCGCTGCGAATGGCTCAAATATGACGCGCATGAAGATCATTCATCTTCTTCCTTGAGGCGTGTGGACTAAGAGTGATGAATAGTGTCAGATTTTCAGAGAGAGAGTGTGGCTCACCCTTAGCTCCAATTGAGTTGATTTTTACACCAAAGAGTTTGTATTGAAGAGATCTTCACTTTGGAATGATACAAATTTGATTTCGACAAACTTAAAAATACGGATATATCCAAAAAACTTCTTTGTTTTTTACGAACGAGGCTTTAATACCAATTGTTAGTGGGAGAGGCTATTGGTGGTTGGTTTGAAACACTCAGAGGGGTAAAACACATTGTTTTATTTCAACAACAAAATAAACAAAAGCTTGAACACTGTCAAAACTCTCTCTTCTTCTCTCTAATGTTTTCTCTCTAGTGTCTCTCACTACTATTTCACTTTAACTAAGCTTCTTATTTATACACAAAATCAAAGCATGATAAAATAGACTTTAAGGTGTGAACGCTTACGGCTCCAGTCGGTAGTTGTGGATAGTGGCTGTCAGAGGCTTTAGTTGGTGGTCGTAATTGGTGGTTGCCGATGGTTGCTTTACTTGATTTTGCATATTTGAGTTTATCCCAACAATTAGTTGTGTTATTTGCAGTGGTATTTACAAATCATTTGAATATCTTTGATATTAGTATAAATCTACAAAATTGTTAGATTTTTGTTAAATAATTTGCTTGAATAATTTTTAAATTGTTGGTATTGTGGTAATGATTATTTTAAAAAAAATTAATATTTATTGAAAAAATAAGTTTTACATCTACACAATAATCATAAAACAAACATTAAATTTTTCAAAAATATTTGTTTTCTTTATAAAAATTATTGAATAGAGGTTCTAGCGATTTTTTCCTTAATCTCTCTAAAATGTTATGATAATAAATTTAAAATCTTTAAAAAATTAAATTATAAATTAAAGTTAATTGATGACATAATATAAGCTAAGACACAAGTATCTCCCTTTTTTTTTATGGAGACTTAAGCCCTTTGTCGTAGGGCACAAATACCTTGTATTTATCATCTAGCCATGTTGTCTCATCTCTACACATATAAAATTAAGAGCCCAAAACTTCATATGGTCTATGTTTAGGAGTGTGGTTAGGGTTGTTTTTTAAAATATTTTTTTGTTAAAAAATACATTAAAATAATATTTTTATTTCTTAAAAATTATTGTTGACATCATTACGTGAAAATAATCTACAAACATTTAATTTAAAATAAAATTAAAATTAAAAAGATTTTATTTTTTTTCAAAAATATTTTTGAAACTCAATGTCATAATATTAAACATCATTCTTTAGCTAGAAAATTCTCAAGGGTTATATGAATTATTATTATTATTACATGCAAACACCTTGTTCACCATAATTTTTTAATTTTTTATTTACCTTTATCAGGACTATTTTAACAATATTAACAATGTTGTCTATTTAGCTTAAATAATCACTTTATAAATATATAAAACAATGTTTGGTATTAAAATGTAACAACAATTTCCTAATTATAAAGGTGAATGGCAGGGGGTTTTCTTCTTCTTCTTCTTCTACTTACTTTAATCAATTTTCATGTAAATGAATATGTTATTTATTTATTTATTGTTTCATAAGTCATTAAAAAATCATTGTATAATATAATAGCACTCCAATAAATTTTACTAGTATTTTTAAAGAACAACTTACTAAAAATATTAAAAAGTGTAAAATATACTATAATATTTAGTGACAAATGAAATTTAAATGTAAATGTTAGATTGATTGAGATATAACATACGAAGACAAAACACGTGGTAATCAACTTAGAATTTGATGTCAAACTCTTAAGTCTAAATTTCTATTAAAGACATCCACTAACAAAAAAAAGAAGAAGATGATATTGTCATTGTCTACTTTAATATAATATTGTCTCTTCAAAAGATGAAATAAATATAATAATATAGAGAAAAAATATATAAAGTTAAGAATGGATTACTCACCATAAGGCTTAATTTTTTTTCTCATGAACCTAGCTTAACTATCAAATTTGTTATGATAATAGTGAAGATAATTTAGTTTGACAGTTTTATCTTGAAGTTAAGTCATATGTAACACTAAAAACTAGATTGTAAGTGTAGAGAGTGGTATAAAACTTATCATATTTGGAATAATTAAAAGAATATATAAAATTGAGGACGAACCACCTATCATAAAACTTAAGTTTTTAAAATAAAATTAATTCTCAAATATAAAATAATTAAAAGATTGTAAGTGAAGTTAAGTTTTTTTTCGTTATTTTCATATGGAATTTGTGAATTTCAGGAGATCATGTCACTACTAATGATTTGAAACAAATAAACATGGGAAGAAAATAGTATATAAGGCCAATATTTATAAGTATTTCTTTTAATTTAAGGAAAAGGCTTAATATGTACAACTCTTAAGAGATTAAAATGATATGTTTGTGTGGTCTTATCTCTAAATTCAAGATATATTTATCCACAACTTCACTACTAAATTTAAGTCTTATAGTTTTATTCAATTAACTTTCAATAGGTTACCACAGTGTCATGACTAGATTGTTTATCATTTTCACATCGTTAATTTTTGTTGCTTTTTACTCATATTATTTAAATTAGTGAACCTTATTAAACACAATTGAGTCAAATATGCTGTTTTTTTAAGAATGCTTATGTTACCTTAAGATCTTTTTTTTTTCCATATTGGAAAAAATACATTATAATGCAACCCCTATCTAGTGAATTATAATAACATGAGACTAAAATTACCTCATAGAAGACAAACACAAAAGAATTATAAAGCAAAACTTATAATCATATAAAATTAAATGCACAAAACAAACAACAATGAAAAAAAAGTGATATAAACACTAAATGAGAAAGAAAAAAAATGAGGAGTGAAATTTCAAAAAGATCAAAATAAAAAGAATGAGAACAAATTAGATAATGAAATAAAATAAAATAAATATTTTAGAGATGAAATTGAAAACAAAAACCTTCAAAAATCATTAAAAGCAAAACAAATATCAACCAAAAGAATAAATACCAAAATTGATACAAATAAAAATCAGAGAACACAATTGATTTCTGAAAGTATTGGAGTGAAATTCAAGGTCATGAAAAAGAAAAAGAAAAGTCTATTAAAGCCCAACAACTTGTTGATTTCAGTGTTTAAATGATGATTTAAAGAAAAATTAATTGAATTGATATAGGTTATATTTGGTATGATTTTTAGTTGTTTTTCAAAATTTGGTTCATGAATGGTTTATAAAAAAACTTAATTTGATCATTTTTAACCAAAAATGCTTATAATTTAAAATTATTTTTTATACTTTATTTATAAGAAATAAAAATAAATTAATAAAAAAAATGTAGTTTAAAAGTCATGCGAAAATGTAAAAAAGGTTTTTCTTTGAACCTGTATATAGGATATTGGGTCATGAGTTTCGGCTCATGGACTTACCAAGCACTATAGCCAAAAATTCAAATATTTGACTTTTTTGGTTGATTTTTGTCTCTAGTGGGAGGAGCAAAATGAAGAGCCAAAATGGTTTTTTATTTTCTGGAGGCATCCGGAGCTATTCCCACATATCAAAACCTGCAGAGGCAAATAAAAATGACCGTTAAAATAGATCCGTTGGCTATGCTACAATAAAAACTCAAGCAACAAAGAAATTGAAACACACAACACACAACCGATTCAACAAAGCAACATCAACCCAGAATTCAACAATTGAACACCCATCAACACAAAGAACTCACTGAATAAAAAATTGAAAAAACATTTGATTTGCATCCAATCCGAAGAAGAAAAGTTGGCGAGAAAATATCTTCATCAAAGTTCAAAAAAGCAACAAGTCAAAAGAATTAATTTGTGACGAGGTCGGAGCAGAGAAAGAAGTTTAGGGTTTTAATTGTGATGAAGGGGAATAAGGGGGGTGCGTGGTTTATACTAATTATTATTATATTATAATATTTATTATATATAATAATATTAATTATTATTATTATTATTAATTATTATAATAATATTTAGCATAAAAAATAGGGGTATTAATTTGTAATTAATTTGATTCAATTATTTGTAATGAAATGTATTTTAATTAATTATGTTTGAACTTATTGATTATTTGTTAATATGTTCATTTTGTTTTTCTAAATTTTATTAACACTCAAAGACAATAAGTAACATTAATTAACTTCAAATACAATACCTATAAAAAAACATATAATTACTTGAAAAACATAAAATAAGCAACTTAAAATTCAAATATTACGGGTCTTATTTAAATTCATTTTTTAATTTAAATATAATTAAAAAAATAATAATTTTATTGTTGGAGGGTTTTCAAAAGCAATTATTTAATTATATAACTTACTCCTATTAATTGTATAATTACTTATATAATTAAACTATATACAAAATAATTGAATTTTATTTAAAATAATATAAAAAATGATTCTTTAAAATGTTTCTTTACCATTAAAGCACACATTACAAAAATTCATTTATATACTATTAAAAACTATTTTATAAATTTAGCTCGTACAGTTATGGATAATCAAATAATCAATCGTGAAATAAAAGAATAAGGGATTATTATTATTATTATTATTCGATCCGAAAGCTGTGGTTCTTTAGGCGCGTGCGAGAGAGCCAAGTATAGAGAGAGGAAGAGAGGAGGTCAATTAGGGAGGGAAAGAGAACAGAGAGGAGATCTGAATTATTAGGGTTTTGAGAATCAAGACCCAGGTCAGTGAGCGTGTAAATTCTCTTGATTTTATTTTTAATTTGGAAAAATTTTGGTTGTTTTACCAGTAGAGGAAATGGTGATGCTTGATACTTTGATTGTGAGAAAGAGGTTCTTGTGTGCTTGTTATGTGCAGGAGCGACCACCTACGACCGCGAGAGGAGAGATAGAGAGCTTATATTTCCTTCTTCTGTTTCATTTGAATCTTCTAAGAGAGCTGTGAGAGAGAGCTAAGATTATCAGTCTCAGTTTTAGGGTTTCTATTTTTTCTTTCAACCGAACTGCAACAAAGGGATTCTTCTTTCGACTCGTTTCAAATGAGCCAAAAGCTTGTGGTTAGTTAAGTGTTCTAAGTCGTGAAAATTTATGAAGTTTGAATCTTTATTTATTTATTATTATTATGCGTCTGATTGGACATGTAGATTCTGGGTATTCCCTGGGAAATTGACACCGAGGGTCTGAGAGAATATATGAGCAAGTTTGGTGAATTAGAGGATTGTATTGTTATGAAGGTTAGCCTCATTTTTTTCACCATGTGCTTCTCTCTCTCTCTCTCTCTCTCTCTCTCTTTTCCTCTCTCTTCTTAATCCGTGGCTAATTTTATATTGTGGGTTGTAATTATAATCTTTAATACTGGCTTTGCCGTTCTCTTATATGATTTTATGTAATCCTACTAGTGTTAAAAGGTCAGTACTACAAGTTCGATTATGGTGCGATGACATTTTATGAACATTTTAGTGCACTAAATTTTTGCTAAACTTTATTTTTGGATGGCTGAAAGCCATGGGTGGAAATTTGCGTATTGGTTTTCACTTTAAGAGCCTCATGCCTTGTGTGACTTCCCTTTGTATGCATTTCATTTTAGATAATGAGTAAATTCCATTACTACCATCCCAAAGTAAGATGACTTCTCTAGTATATCTAGTTTATGGTAGGAAATGTACAAAGTTGGACTAATTTGGAAACATTGGGAAATTTGCTTTAGACCTTCTATTTCATCTGTTTTTGGTTCCTAGTCTTATTTTGTTGGTAGCCATGAATGGGGATTTAGTAAAAACTATGCATAGGACCTCTAAGATGGAAAGACAGGGTATGTTTCAACAAAATCTTATCTCTTTTATGACGACAAGGATTTCATTGCACATGGCTTTCCTAACCTTACAAGAAGCCCCTAATTTATTCTATCAGTACTACCAGCAAGCTTACTTTATAAGGCAGGCACAGTGTTCGAATGCACAACAGAAGTGCAGACTAATCTGATAATGTACATTAGCCCTAGAGAAAGTTGTCTGTTCTTATAGTGTAGGAGGGAGGGGCTAACTTCTAGTTTCAATCTAGTTAGACAAATTTTATGGTATCGCATTGGGATAATGGGCATATTTTAAAACCTTTCTACAGTATCCAAGGTCAAACTACTGTTTTGGATTGGCTAGACTATTTAGTGCTCTTCTTGTTTTCCTAAGGTGTAGCTTATCATGAATGAATATCAAGTACCACTAGTAATTGTTTTCTATAATTAGAAGCTGTATATGGGAGAAAGGGAAAAATTAAAATAGACACCTGGCATGATGTTTGGACACTGAGACTTCTTCAAGTGTGTTCTGCAATGTGCATTATGCAGTATTTTTTTCTCCATACAAACCTATTTTCTATCAATGTCTGAGTGTGCACAATTTTGTTAGTATATTTTCATTATTGACAGTGGTTCTTTTATGCTTTTCCATGTTTAGGAACGGTCATCAGGTCGATCTCGTGGTTTTGGATATGTGACTTTTGTGTCCGCAGAAGATGCTAAGGTATTTCATATGAATCTATTTCTGTTCAATTCTTTGTCACTCAAGATTGTCTGTGTGCTGAAATCTTTATGTCTGCAGGCTGTATTGTCAGGTGAACATGTTCTTGGTAAAAGAATGCTGGAAATTAAAGTGGCTACCCCAAAGGTTGGCTGTAAAAATCTTGAATGATTTGGCTTGTTAGTTTAAATTTTTGAGATATTGCCCTTTGTTTTGCATAATATAAGTACAGTCTACCAGCACGTATTCTCTCATATGATATAACATATATCGTGTTTTGTTTTGGCAGGAGGAGATGCGAGCACCAACAAAAAAGGCCACAAGGATATTTGTGGCCAGGATTCCACCATCTGTGACCGAAACTACTTTTCGAAGGTAAATATGTGTGATGATGGCCAGTGTACATGTTTCCTTTCAATGCTAAACCCAATTCATGAAGTTTGATATGGAATTGAACGCAGGCCATGATATTTTTTTTTCCTTTTGCAGTCACTTTGAGAAATATGGGGAGATAATTGACATATACATGCCAAAAGTAAGCACTCTCTTTATATATTATTGCATGTAGCAAACATATTTACAGGCATAACTGCATGTGTGTGCTAATGACCACATTCTGATTCATGCGATTTTGTGTCTTCAGAATTATATTATTGCAATTGTTCCTCTGGTTAGAAACATTATATTTTTGTCAATCAATATGTTGTGCAGGATCATAGCTCAAAAGCACATCGGGGAATTGGGTTCATCACATATGCAAGTGCAGGTCATACTATTGATGTCCCTTAGGATTTCTTGTATTATCAAGCCTTTAGATTGCATTTAATTCTGTTACTCCAGAAACTTGTATGATTATGTGGTGTAGTGACTTGTCAAACTATTGAACTTGTTTTCTTTATGGAGATTTTCATCTTTTGTGATGTGTCTAGCAACGTGTCCTTGGTGATTTCTAACACTTCATGGAGATGTGAAGGATGTTGAAAAATATTTTTTTAATGCAAAATACTGAAATGGATCTTGTCTGTTGCTGTAGATTCCGTGGACAGTTTGATGGCTGAAACTCATGAATTGGGAGGCTCTACTGTAGTTGTAGATCGAGCAACGCCTAAGGCAAGTTTATGCGGTGCTACCTTTTCTCTCTTTAAACTAGGCTTTATTTTGTCTGTTGGGTGGAGAGGAATTGTTTTGTTTTTATTCTTTTGACTTGCAATTGAAGTCATGTGTAGTCTCAGAGGATATATGTCATTTGCAATACTTTTTAAGAATGTTTTAAATTTAAATAGTTAGATATGCAGCTAATATCAACAGTGCAATGTTATATTTATCAGGAAGATGACTTTAGGCCTATAGCAAGAACTGCACCTGGAGGATATGGTGCATATAATGCTTATATTTCTGCGGCTACCAGATATGCATCTCTTGGTGCTCCCACCCTGTATGATCATCCTGGACCATTCTATGGAAGTAAGTGCACTGGATTTTTTTTTTTTTTTTGCATATTAGCAAGTACTCTTTCATCATGCAGTAAAAAAAAATTCCCTACTGGATTAGGAGGGGAATCATCTAGAGGAATGGGCAAAAAGATCTTTGTTGGAAGGCTTCCTCAGGAAGCAAGTGCTGAAGATTTGCGCCAGTATTTTGGTAGATTTGGCCACATAATAGATGTATATGTTCCTAAGGTAAGATAAGGATATTTTTTTGTAGCACAGTTTGGAGAAAATTTCATCCAATTATTCGACCTTTGCATGCTTATTGAATGCAGGATCCCAAGAGAACTGGCCATAGAGGGTTTGGATTCGTAACCTTTGCTGAAGATGGTGTTGCAGATCGTGTATCTCGAAGATCTCATGAGATTTGTGGACATCAGGTATTACTTGGAACATTCCCTTTACCCAGAGTGTTTGTTAATAATTGATTTTCATTCACAATAAAAGAGATGTCAGCAGAAAGGGCTCTTATTCCTAAGGTTTTTCAATGAGGATGGTTGAACTGGGAAAGCATTACTAATGCTTAATAAATCAAATGAAGGGTTTTATGCTCTCTATGTTGGAGGTGGTCCAGATATTCTTAGATTTGTTAGATGCTGAAGGGTGGCTTTTGTATGTTAAAGAAATAAGAAACTTGCAAGCTAGATTTTATGACTGTTGTATTTTGTACATCAGTTACCAATTATTGTTATTAATACCTGATCCTGATTTTTTTTTATCACTAACAGCAGACATCAAGACTTTTGCTTATTACATCTCCGAGCATGATTATTGAATAATTGATGCATGGATGTGTGATGCGGTGTTTGATTCTGATCTTTAGGCATGACACTATCTGTGTGATGTACTTGCCTGCATGTAGAACCTTCGGTAATGAGTACATTTGTCCCCGTGGAGAAAGGCTGAGGTTTGCATAACATGACTTTTTGACTGTAACTTCCTGAGCAGGTAGCAATAGATTCAGCCACACCTGTTGATGATGCTGGCCCAAGTGGAAATTTCATGATGAGTGCTCCTGAACCTTTTGGGGGTTATGGTGGTCCCATGCGCAACTTTGGCAGGATGTATGGAACCCTGGATTATGATGATGCGGGTGCATATATGGTTCCTTCTAAAGTAAGAATTAAAATGCTTGATAGCCGAGTTTTTTTTAGCGCTAGCAAATTGTTAAATTTGTTAAACAAAACATTCTTTTTGCAGTGGGGGTATGGTATGGGGAGTGCAAGACCTTCAAGAGCAGATTGGAGGTACAGGCCTTACTAGACGATTATCGTGGCCTTGGAAAACTAGGATTGCCCATCAGCAAGTTGTGTATCTTGTGGATTGAAGTTCGTTCAAATAATAGTATAGTTGTTTAGTGTTGACATTTTCTCCTGAGAATCTGGAACTTTTGAATCAAGTGCCGGACTGGCAATCTCTTGAGTGGGAATGTAGCAAGGGAATCCACAAGATGTGGGATTGTGCACCGTGCTGTAACGAATGGAAATTCTCCTTGTGACGATCCTGTTCTTTATTGTCGTTACTATTATTATTAACATTGCTGGTCAGGCATTTGGAAGACGATTGTTTTAACTCCTAACATCTCAACTTTTAGCAGTCATTTTGTCAGAGGTGGTTGTCACTGCTGCAAGAAACCTTGTATGTCTCGTTGAACTAGAATTTTAAATGTAAATCAAAGATCCGATTGGTTCCTACGCTAGAATCCCTTTCATAATTATATACAGGACGCAATGTTGTGTGATAGAGATCCCATGATCGGAAGTTCCCGCTGTCAATTTATGAGATGAAATGTGGTGGTTTTTAAAGAACTCAAATAGCCGGTGTGGGGTGACTAATTAAACACAGGTTGAAGAATGTTATTCCATCCTTAGTTCCAACGGGCTCTGGTGCGACACGCTTCTGAAATTCCAGATAAAAGAACTTGAAAGTCTGCAAGTTAATAGTTTCTACATCATTTGAAAAATTGGAAGACGGCAGAGGTTTGCAAAATTTGAACCGGGAAACTCGTGGAAAGAGCTTCCTGGTACAAAGGGATATATCACTGGAAACAGTGCTAGAAATTTAAAAAGCATGACAGGTGAAGCAACTACCCAAGGAAGTCAAACGGGCGAGCTTGATCTTGTGGGATTTCTGGGAAACTTGTTGGTCCTGCCTGAATGACATCGACCTTCTCATTTTTTCAGCTTTCATCCGAGCCATTCTTAGCTTGTTCATTATTTTATCCATGGATGATGATCTCTTCTTTTCCAGTTTCATCTGATGGAACGAGTTGTGATTAGTTAGCACGTTGACGAAATTGAATGAAAAATCTGTGCTCAAGAGTTTCCTAATTATTCTTGATGAATTATGACAAATAATGTTGACCCTTTCAATTATATAACCTCGAGTTTTCGTATTGCAGCATCTGCTTTTGCTTTCTGCAAGTTCTCCCAAGCGGTGATCTTGGCTTCCTCTCTTTCCAACCTGCATCAAGAGCAGTTGGTATTTAGAAAAGTTGCAATAGGATAAAGAAAACATGCTTGCCTTTAACTGCAAGCTTCAGGGGAAACGACAGCCATCAAAAGCTCAAAAATGTGCATATACTTCACTAGAAAACTCTATTGATATCTGAAAAAGTACAGCTTCCATGGTGAACTTCACCTGATCTCCAACAATGCTATAAATTTCATGATATATTTTCACTAGGCAGTAGAAGCCGATAGTCAAATCTAATTTTGTAATCAACTGTTTATGTAAAAGATACATGTTGGGTGTCAGAGGACGGCTTTCTAAACCAGAATGGACTAGCAGTGGTGTGATTTCAAGATTTATGTTCCTAGCCCGTATACGAAAGAACTTAGTTTGTTCAAGGGAACAAGGGACAAAACAAAATGATGCAAATGGAACGTACTTTGAAAAGTCTGATACTTCCTCTGAAACATCCCAGGATGAAGATTGAGCGTCGGCAGCATTTGAATTGAATTCCATGACATCTGGCTGTCCGCTATTAATTCTGCAAGAACCAGGGCTTTTGGACCACCTGATCACGGTGGCTCTTTTATCTACCTGGACTTCCCTGATTTCCAATTGAGCAGGATGGTCACCTTGTGGCTCCAGTACAGGATCTGTAGAGGGAGGAGAAGAGGACCTTCCTCTACAAGAAGAGTGGGTGCTACCCCCAGGGCTCATTTGTGTTGCCATATCCCTTCTTGAAACAATACGATCAACTGTGTTGTCTGCATCATCAACGCCTTCAGGTTTCTCACCTGAACATGTAATCAGGAAAATAGAGGAGACAATTATGCAACATTTCAACACCACAGGAATATAGCAACCATGAGAACGTTCTGTACAAGATAGGCTCCGAACAAGCATATTGTTTTTTCCTATAACTGTTCCTCAGACAAAATGCATGACAAGAATATTTCAAATGACATGTTTGCTGTATCGCCTATATACACAGACAAGTGTGATTAGATTTCAGACATCTGGCTGGTGCGCTCTTATTCAGTTGTATTTAGCCTGTCTGTATCTGAAAAATGTTTTCTTTTTTCCCTCTCTTTGCACTCGACAGATACAAGACACCATTTCCGCCTGTTCATCTTGGCCTATTATTTTCTCATGATGCCTGTTATTTTCTTCTCAAATGGAAGTCATAACTAGAAAAAGGAAATTATTCATCCCAACCGAATTTCCATTTCAGCACAGACAACCAGCTGAGATGACTAGGTAAATCAAATATTCTATAAGCAGTTTGCTGCCCAAACTTTTCCTTTTCAAAACCAATACAGCAAGGACTAACCGGTCATCAAAGAAGTAATCATACAGTGCTGCAACTTATTTGTCGATGTGTGATTGCACAACCAACAGTAATATGCGTATTAAACTTGAATTCAGAGGTCTTGGAGGAGCTAGCGTATTGTAAATTTGTAATCTCTCAGTTCCTTGTTCGATAGGGGTAGTGATAATTACGTGACATTAAACAACTTAAAGGAGCCTTGGTGGCAGACAACTTTCTGGGCTCAACTCAACCACTGATGAAAATGTCAATGCCACAATCTAAAGTTATTTCAACTCTTCAATTTACCCTTAACTACCATCATCACCGTGGCAATACTCAAACAAGGGTAGTGACACTTGAATAATTCAAATTAAATCAGAGAATTCCAAGAAAACGAACAAAATAGACTATTCCTCCATGAGTATGAGGGTCGGACATGCGCCTGCTTAGGTATATGGATCACCCAGCTGAGCACAATAGTCTTAGGAACACCATTGTGAATTGAGATCACAGTGAAGAGATTGCACATGCCAAAATCTTGACATCAAATAGTTTCTTTGAAAAACCATGAATTATTACTCTGATTTCTCAGGTGCATCCACAGTTATTTTACAAAACAATTTTGCAGCAGAACTATATGAGGAAAAGATTAGTATTCACAGACACTTTAACTGGCTCATCTTACATTACCCTTGATACATTTTTCTTCCAATACGTAATCAGAACGAAAACGACAGCCTCAATCCTCATAATGGTACTGGTGATCTATGAATTATTACTAATCAGTCGACTACTCTAAAGGGGTGTCGTCGCAAGAAATTGAATTGATCTAATGATTGCTTAAACACGATGTTAACTAGACATGAAAGGCATGCCCATGAAATACATCCCTATGTTTATTCCTTCAATGGATTCATGATTATCATTGTAAATTGTCAAAATCTACTTTTCGAATGCACAAAAGCACAATTAATGTCATACCTCGAGAGCTGGAAGATGAAGACTCGCTCGCCAAATCAGAACGACTAACTGCACTAGCCAAGGGTTCCACATGACCTTGCCCACCAAGACCACCTCCACTATAATGAAAACCAACCCCATTAGGCATCAAGACTCCAGTTGAAAACGGAGAATTCTCCATGCAATTCCTCCCAGTCCCACCATCAAGAACCCCCATTGATGGTGAACAATTATGATAGTAACCAATCCCAGGAGGCAGATTAATAGGCCCACTTTTTGACTTGGCGCGCCTTAGAGGATGGCACTGAGAACTTCTAGCAACACCATAGCCCAAAACCGGACTACATATCCACCTCTCTGCATCTTCCCATTTAGAAGGCAAAGCCCTGCCGCTATAAAATGGAGTCAAAGAACTTTTATGCCTCCTGCTGCTGCCTGATGAAGGGTGTGGAATTCTCTCTGAACTCCATCCTATATTTTCTTGATATTTGGCGGCTCCTGGACTAGGAAATGCCCCTAAACTATGAGAAGATAGTAGGTTCTGCTTCATGCTTCTAAGTTAAAGCACCAATTGTGAAGGGGGTGTTTGCCTGTTAATTAGGAGCTAGAAAGCCTGTTATTACAAGTGTTTTATAAACAAGGATACAGTTTAGCCTGTTAGGTTAAGTACAGATGTTACTGTGTAGAATTTTGTCTTGGTTATCCACGTAACAGCTGTACTTTGTTCTTGCTTTTACCGTTCTAACAACATGGACAAGACTCGAGTTAAAGAAGTATACATCTGTTTTCAAAAAGTGCCATCCGATGGGGTTGGATCTGGGAATAATTGCTACGATGTGGACGAAGTTTGTATTAATGATTATTTGATTCGAAATCTTTGTTCAACTGATAGACAAAAGTTTATCGTTTGATGCGTTATCTTTTAGTTTGATAAATGAAATCTCTCTCCCTCTCTCTCTCTCTCTCTCTCACTCACTCACCAAACCACAAGCTACACGAACGGGTATATTTTTTTTAAGTGATTATGATTGAGCTGATCAAGTAAATTTATTAAATTATAAAGACAATATATATATATATATATATATAAAATACATGTCCTTATAACTAAATCTCATTTTCAGATTAATTTAAAATCACAATCATCAAGCTCAGTGATAAGAAAGAGTTTAAGATTAATTTACTCTTTTTCAGTATTCCATTGTTCAAGCTTTATGATTACTAATATGATAGTATTTTTTTTAACAACTAATATGACAATCACTAAAAATTTATATAATCGTTAAATTTAAAATATGTAGGGTTAGTTTAGATACAACTGATATATTGATTAAAAAAAATAGCATCTTCCATGCCATTGCAGTATTTTCATAGTCGTTAATTATTTTTTGGATTAATCATTATACTAAACCTTACATATAGAAATTTATATTTTTCTTGTCTACAATTATGAACCCAAAACTTAAAATAAAAGCAAAAAATACATGAACAATTTAGCTAGCCAGTCGTTTTATAACTAATTTTATCCTATGAACAAGAAAAAGAATGTTAATATATATATAAAGAAAAACCCTTTCACAAGTTAAAACTAATTTTATACATCTTTCTGCTACAATAAAAAAAAATGTCTTTCAAACTATAATAGAGTATTGAAAATATTACATGTGAGCATAGGATGCTAAGGTGCAAACAAGTAGATGCTCGTATAAGGTAACTTATGGGAGTAGCTGCTCGCCATTAAATAATTAGTTTGCTGGGATTCATGGAAAGCACTGTTACTCTTTTAATGAACCGTGCATGGCGACCACCATCGTAGGAGGAGGAAAACCCCGTTCACCTAAAACAGTCAATGAAACTCTTGCTGATTAATTTCCTTGCCAATCTGGTAGGGTAGATACATCGATGATTAAGCATGACTGTACAAAGTTCAACACTAATAAAACCTTCAAATCAATCAATGTCGTCAAAGAAAGTGAGATCCATTTCAAGTGGCTCTTCATATCCATTGCTGCTAAACTTTGGACACCAGCCTCATTACCACAGAGGGCGAAGCAAAAAAAGAAAGAAAGAAAGAGGAGAGCTCTCCTGTTTGCTGGCTGGTATGGTACAGTGATGGGCATGCATTATTGCATGCATAGTATGCTACTTTATCCGTTTCTTCTTCCCACGGGGCCCTCAATGTTTAGAAGCTTCGATGATGACATAAAATAATGTTGCTATATATTGTTGAAGTTGTATTTCTAATTATTTTTTGTTTATAAATATATTAAATTTATGTGTTTCTTTTTTTAAAAATTATTTTTAACAACCACGTATCAAAATAACATAAATATATTAAAATAATTAATTTTAAAAAAATAAAATTACTTTTTAAAACAGGTTGGCTCGAAAAACATCCAACCTGACGCCATAATTATCTGAACATGTCGTGTTTCTTTTTTTTTTGGCATAGATCACGTGATACACAAATCGACACGTTTGGAAGGATATTGTTGTCTAGTTTAAGTTTCGGTAATCTGAAATTTGTTTTCCGATGGTTGTTTCAAAGATCTTTTACCTTATAGTTTACTCGAGGTGATTTGCCTACATGATGCATTAGGTTTTTTTATGTAGAAAAATATTTTTTTTTTACGTGTTGTAATTAATTATTTTAATATTTAATTAATGAAATTATAATAGATCAAATATGTTAGAAATGATTTTTTTTTCTACTTAAAAAAAACAGTGTAATTGAAATACAGAGGAAATGATCCGTATATAATTTAATGGTAGATAACTTGGGTAACTTTGTTTATCTATTTTATTTATAAGTTTTTTCCCAGTAATAACAGATTTTAAATATTACACAATTTTTTTTTTATTTTTTTTACAAAAAGAATCTAAAATACAATAATCAATTTTTTCTAAGAAATAATCTTAAACAAAAGAGGAAAAAATTAGAATTAGAAGGCAAAATCCTGTTTTTTTATTTTATAAGATTTATACCTCATATTATTATATTAAAAGCATTTATGAACACTTATAATATTTTTTTGTTCTTTAAAAACTCCTATGTCATTTTTCTATCTCTCTCTCTCTCTCTCTCTATATATATATATATATACACACACACACACACACACATACACACACTACCCACACACATAGATGCTAATATTAAATAAATATTAAAATATAATTAGTCTCACATATTTATAAGAAAAAACCTAAATAAATGGGAAAATAAAAATAAATATAGGTAGATTTAAAAAAAAATGACTTGAAAGATAAATAAAAAGAATCTAAAATACAAAAAAGAGAAAAATAATAAATATCAATTTTAAAATGATCATGAACACAAATTACAATGTAAATATTAAAACAAATATTAACAACAATGGAAATAATAAAAATTGGTGAGACCATAATTATTGTTAAAAAAAAATATTCTATAATTTTTTATTTTATAAGATTTATTACTCATATTATTATATTAAATTATTTTAGAGCAATAACAGTGATTCTTTTTCTCCCAAAAAAACCTAGGTTATATATATATATATAAGATGCTAATATTAAAAAAATAAATAAAAAATATAATTAGTCTGACATATTTAAAAGAAAACAAAACTAACAAATAATCATCATGATTATTTTTAATATCTTATCTATAATAATTAGAAATTCCAAGACCTAACAATATTAACAAAAAAGAAATTAAAAAGAAAAATAAATGATAAATAAAAATAAATATTATCAAATTTTAAGAAATTATTTGACTTGAAGGGAAAAAAAAAGAAATTATAATAATTATAATTCTCAAATAATCACCCGCGCATATTAGAATATGAACATTAAATAACAAAAAACTTCATAACATTGGAAATAAAGAAAAATTAGAAACAAATATTAAGAGTATGTATATATAAGCATGAACAGAAATAGGAACAATGTAATAAATATGTATAAAAAAATAAAGGCACTAAAAGAAAATCCAAGATTAAAAGTATAAGGGATAAAATGGAAAAAAACATATGTAATAAATTTAATTTGAAGGACAAAATTGAAATAAATCCAAACATTGATACTGATGAAATTAAATAATTTAAAACAAAACCAGAAATGAAAAGAATTAGGACCGAAATGAAATTTAAATGTATAATTAATTTCCATAGAAGAATAAAATTAAAAAAAATCAAGCTTTGATACGAGAAATAACTAAAAAATTTGATAACATAAATATTAAGAATTCCAGACCAATCCAAAAATTCAAAGAATAAGGACCTAATTGACGCATATATAATTATTGAAGATGAATTGAAACAATCAAACCTATTAACAGTCGCCATAACCAAATCAAAGTCTAGGTGATAACTGACAAATCACTCTCTCGCTGACCAAGTGGAAAGAGAGCATGAATCTAGCGACAAAGCATCTCTAGACACTCGCATTGGGGAATTTCATTGAGACGTTGGAGACAAAGCGTGAATGCACTGTCTAAAACACACGTGAGCACTGAAACGAACGGCATGCCTAGTGCCGCTCCAACAATAATCAGCATAAAAAAGAATATAAAATTGGTAAATTACTGGATCGCCCCTCCCTCCCAGATCTGAATTTTGTTTGTTTTGAGGGATAAAAAGATGATTTCACTATGCAAAGAAATATTAAAAAAAAACAATTAGACAAACCGGACCGAAACTATGCAATTACCATGGAACCCCTCAACTCAGGTGCATTGTTTTGTCTTTTTCGAGCGATAGTTTTGTTATTACACTGTGAAAAAAACAATTTAAAAAAAGAAGACCGGCTGAATCGAACCGAACTCACCCGAAAAATTGAGCACTACTATTGAAGTCCACAGTGCTTTGTCTCTTGGTGAACACTGGTAATGATTTGTGAATTGTTTAGCTTTTAAAATAGTAATTGGTGATTGATATATTTTTTCTTTTTCTTTTTTTACTCGAAAAAGAGATTGTTTCTTATTCTCATAACAATAGTTATAATAATTCACTCGAAGGGTCAAAGAATTAAGTGAATTGATCTAAATTTATTAATATTTCTTTTTTAAAAACTATTATTATTTTGATTCAAAGGATATTTTGAAAAATATTTAGATTTAACAAGTAATAATACATATTGGCAACACATAAAATGACAAACTATACTTCTATCCTTCAATTCTACATTTTTGCTTACACTATCCCAAATAGTTTTTCTTAACCTTCCAAGTACTAAATATTTTACTCTAATTTTTTTTAATTTACAGGTAAAACTAATCTATTAACTAGATCTATCCTTGTATGTATGCTATGGTTAATGCACCATTCATTTTCAATTTTTCATTGGATCATCTTTAATTTAGTATTCTAAACTTGATAACTAATGAATCAATATTTTTTTCTGATTTTTTTTATTTAAAAAATTACCAAATATAGAATAATAACTTGATACTCTTGGAGTCAATCAAGTGTTAAACCTAAATATATGTACTTGATATGTTGATAAGGTAAAAAAAATGTTGTCAATAAGAACATTGAATGGGATATTACACATGGACAAAGGTTGTCGGTGTAATAAATCTCAAGATGGAAGGAAGTTGTTTTTTAGTTTAATCGAGTGATATGCCCGCGTGATGCACTGAGTTTTTTATCTATGTAAAAAATCGATTGATTTTATATGTGGTGTAATTGGTTATCTTAATATTTAATTAGTATAATTTTATTGTCTTAATAAATTTAATTCATAGGACAAAATTGAAACAAATATAAATTTTGGTATCTAAAAAATTAGAGAATTTAACACAAAACCAGAAATAAAAAGACTGAGAATTGAAATGAAACTAAAACATATAATCACTTTGAATTGAAGAATAAAATCGAAACAAACCAAAAATTTGATATAAAAAATATTAAGTATTTCAAACCGAACAAAAAATTAAAAGACTAAAGATTGAAATGAAACTACAATATATAATCATTTTTTATTGAATGACAAAATTGAAATCAATGAAAATTTATATATAAAAAATAAGGAACATACAAAATAATTGAAAGATGATGGACTACAATGAAAATCCAATAAAAAGTAGGGTCTAATGTGTATTTTTGCATGCAAGAGAGAGAAAAGGGAGGGGGATTTAACTGAAACTGACTGTCGATGTTTCCAGCCACCTTGGAGCCACACACGTTGTACCAGTAGAAAAAGAACATGACAGAGAATAATTTTAGACTCTGGTGTGACATTTTTACACGCTGGACAACACCGCACGTGCCCTCCAAAATTCACGTGAGCACAAAATAGATGGGACGTCCGACGACATGCAAATAGTATCTTGCCAGAATATATAATCAAAAATGGTAAATTACTGCCACACCCCAAACAGTAACTCTTGGATTTTATCTTATATGGAGGTTTATGAGTATTTGGCCATTTATAAAAAAATGCTATGGCCCTACTGACCCAGGTGTTTACTGTTTAATTTTATCTTATATGGGGGTATTTTGTATTTAGTCATTTAAAAAAATATGCTTGAATGGTAATGCTCTTGACAGTTATTGTGTTGTCTTGTCTTATATATAAGTGTTATGATTATTTAACTATACAAAATATATAAAAAAATACCCTTAAACAAAAAGCTAAAAATCACAATGACTTTAAGTTTATATTAATAGTAAAAATCATTGTTCATTACTGTTTAAATCCAAGACCTCCTTTAACTTTTAGTAATGGTTATGTACCTAATAGGACTATGTTCTATTAAGAAATTGATTTGGTAAGTTTCTGGATCGAGTGTTTGTTTCAAGAAAATCTATCGAATTCTTAGAAATTGGAAAATCACCTCCATTTAATTTTATTGTCCGTAACTAATGATCCAAAACCAAAAGAGACAAATCTAATCACATGAAGACAAAAATATCAGAAATGATGCAATATGTAATTGAAAAATGTCAGCTTGTATGTCTTACGAAATGTTGCGCTTGTTTTAGGTTTGGTTTTCAAGGGCAATCCTAGTTTCCCAATGAAAAACATCTAAATAATCGTTTTCACTTGTAACGATAGAGATGTTTGATATTGTATAAAAAATCATTGCAATATTTATTTATTAAAAAAATTGGTTAAAAATCATTGAGATATTTTTTTTGAAAGTTTTTTTTTAATATAAACCCATTGAAATAGTTCAAAAATTCTAAAGAAATAATTTAAATCAAAAACAAAATTAAAGAAAAATCAAGAACACGTTTCAACACAGTAACAAACATAGACTTAATGTCCAAAATAATATAATAACACGTACAACCTAGCAAGACATTTGCTAAAAAATGTCTAGAAGGAATCAAAATATACCCTTGGTCATCTGACTGAATGAAGCGAAACAACACTTGTACGGAGAATAATGGAGAATAAAGCCTCTCTTTGCTTATATCCACGCATACTCAAAATCAGTGGCACAATCCATAAATAGTTCCAGTATATCAAAGTGAGCTCTGGAGGTGAAGTGTTGTTATGTCAAAAAAAAAAAGCCCCACTCAAGTCTTACCAATTAGGCCAAAAATTTCAGGCATCGGGTACCATCATGTATCTTCTAGCATTAGATTGAACAAAAGTGCATTCCATACTTCACACATGTATAATTGGAAGTGAACTCACAAATAATGCAAAAATGCCTATGGAAGGTAGAGCTTTTAGGTCTCACTACTGCCCTCATATATGATGGAAAATGCGGAGGCAAAGCTTCCAAGTTTGCATGTTTTCGTTGGTTGAACATTTAAACTTGTAATTCATATAATTAATACATGTTTAGCATTTCCTTTCATACCTCATGTAAGAGCTCCGGGAAATTTCTTGAGGCTTTCCTAGCATTCTTAAGTGCTTTTGCTTGCCGATTCTAATGCTTTGTGCCTTTTTGCTTCTTTTGTATATAGACTACAATGGAGATCAAAGAATGTTATAAAACAATATGATCAACTTTCACTTTGCTATGCAATCCCATCAAACTACCACTACTTGTGACAATAACTTGGAAGGAATTTTAAGAAGGATTCTCATTCTCCCCATTCAAATAATCAAATACTGGTTATGGATTGGTGATCAAAATGTCAAGCTCAAAACTTTTTAAATAAATGCATGCTAAGCAAAAATCCTTGGTGAACAAATTTGCAAAAAGGGACATGTTTCAATATTTTAATATAAAGGTAATTAAACATAAATATGGGGCATAACTTTGCATAACATTATTGAAAAACAAAATCACAAAAGGGAAATGTTTCAATCCAAATAGTAAAGTGCCAAAAACTTATCCAGCCGAAATAGAAGATGCATTAGAATATATAACTGACACTATGAAAAAAAATAACAGAAAAAAGATGCACATAACAAACTTCATGTGAATACTAATAAAGAAAACCAGCTAGCTATATAAAATTCTTGCAAAAGAAAAAATGATAGGAAAACATATACATATCATACACAAAAACCACTGCACACCTTCAATGCATAAAAAGACATTATTTTTAACTTTAAACTATACAAAGCAAAGCATGACAATGCATAATGCCACAAAAGTTTTCCAAGACAGTAAAAAAACACAAAAGAGAGAAATGAATGAGACTCTAATACCATCATCGTCAAGAAAAGCTTCATCATCATCAATTGCTTCTACTGTTTCCATTCCTATATAATCATTCTCTAGCAATTTAGAGCCATGGGCAATGCCATCTCTCTCAGAAAAGAACTAATAGGCCACTTGGAAGATGATCTCACCAACCTCTCACCACTTAATAAAAGAGTCGCACCCTCTCCCCTTGCTTGAACATCGAATAAGTAAATTGACTTCTTCTCCCTCAAACGTGCCTAAAGCTTTCTCTATGGTCGACTTAGTAAACTAAGTTCTTCTACCAAATGAGAAAAGATTGAATAAATTGCCTCATTCTCTTAATTGATCTGAACTTATTTTCTTTATTGCGTGATCATCATCCCCGTCGAGACATATCTCTTTTCTTCTAGCGATCACTTCCTTAAAGAAAAAACAATCTTCTTTAAATCAACAAAACATAAGTTAAGAAACAAAAAACTTTGATTTTCCCAATTAAAAACAAAAACCCTATTAACCTAATATCTCTCTCAAATCAGCCAAACATCAATAAAAAAAATTCAACCTTTTCATTTGAAAACATAACCTAGTTCACTACTCTCTTATTTAATAGTTCAAATAATTGAAAAAAAACTTCAATAAAAAATCAGAAACCTGAGTTTTGTTATCATTTTGGCAAGCGCAAGCGTCATTTTTGGAGCAATCTTGAGTTCGCATTGACATTCATCGAAATGGGTTTGAAACGTCATCTTCCATTAGCCTTCAAAAAATCCAAAAAAGAATCAAAATATAGTTACTTGAAAATATAAATAGAAATGAAAAAAAAAACACAAACTTTGGACGAAGACAGAAATATTAAAGAGAAATAGAGTGAATCCAGGTCAAGAAAAACTGGGGCTTTTGGATTCAATTCATTTGGTCAAATTCTTTTGAGATGAGAGAGAATTGAAAAGGCTTGAAGAATTGAAACCATTTTTATCAGATTGAGAATTTCTTTCTCAATTGTCATGGACTTGTTGTTGTTAGCTTATAAGAGTCAGGTAGGCAAGGCGAAAAAGGAAAAAACTAAAAAAAACAAAACAATTAAATGATAATATTGTTTCAATCTTAAACAACGTTATATGAACAATATTTTCACACAACAACCCACTTGGAAGATATCATATAATATAACTTTGTAAACAATTGGTTGTCTCAAACAATCTCTAGCTCTCTACAATAAATCTTGTCTCAATCGGTTGTCTCGACGTCATGATCTCTGTGATGATCGACGAGTAGAAATAAGAAAGGCTGGTGAATTGTAAAGGTATGGGATGACTGGTAGGGTTTCTTTTCTTGGTTTAGTTGAAGGTCGCTGAATGTAGAATGTTGAGGGAATGAAGGGGCGGCGACTAGGTTTAAGATTTTAGGAAAGTAGTAAAATGCAAAGTGTTACGGGAGGGGGGCTAGGTTTAGGATTTTAGGAAAGAAGTAGAAAATTTAGTATTTCTAGTACATTGCTAAATTGTGAATCGGTTCGGTCTGGACCAGTTTATTCAATGTGAATATTGGCAGAAGAAGGGAGAAGAGGGGGCGACAAGTCACCATAATCCGATGTAATCTGAAGTAGCAAATCACACACCCGGTCCACAATGGATTTGGGTGTGCATGAACAGTTGTTCTACAATAAATGAATGACCTTCTTTAGCTTTCTTTGTAATTGTTCTTTCAACAACCTTTACTACTAGAAAACACAACAACGACAACTCTATCAGCATTAATAATGTGTCAAATTACACATGAAATTGCTGGTGAAAATTCGATAGATGATTTTAAGAGAAATTAAAACCTAATAGTCCTCCTTTGTACAACACATTTCATCTTCTTATTTGAAAACAAGCACCAACGTAATCCTCTCCATCAAAAAGCTTGGCACTCACCTTTACAAACTCTATCAATCCAACCACCATAACTTGATGACATTAACACAACATCTCTTCAAAGGCCAAAACTTTTCTCCTTTTATTCCATTTCTTGTAAACAAACTCACCCAATTATGTTTTAACTCATTTATTATTTATGTTAATTTATTAAAATTTATTTGTAACTTTTTTGTATGTTTAAGTGTTTTATGTGTATTATAATAATAATTTTATTGTATTAATGATGAATTGTGATTTAGGGTTTGTTTTGGATTTGGTAGAAATGGATTTAATTTGTCAATTGGTAAAACTAAGTGTGATTTTGTAATTTAGGTGTGTTAGAAAATTGAGAATTGATAAGTAATGACGGTACAATTTTATTTTTTTTTGTTAATTTTCTGGTTATTTTGAGAACTTGGGGAAAATATTTTTTGTGTGGAAATGATAATTATTATGGGTATTAATTTTGGTTGAATAAGTTTGAATTGAAAAATTATAGATAAGTAGTAAGGAACTGCATAATTTTAGTGTAATTTATTATAATTAGAGTTATCTGATTTTATTTATTCGTGAGTTTAATAAATAATGAGTTTTAGTTTGGTACCAATTATTTGTTTTGTCAATTTTATGATTTAGGTGAAAATCTAAGGAAAAATAATTTTGTGTGGAATTAAAGAAAAACTAGGGAGAACGAAGTTTCTACATCATGAAGTGTAGTTTATTATAAGTTATTTTACTTTCAAGTTTGCTCCTTAAAGCTTCAATTATTTCAAATTAATGAAATTAATGTGCATTTTGGCAAATCAAGCATCGACCAAGCACTAATATTTTTTTTCTTGATAATGAGAGAACTTGAGTGACAAAAAATAACAAAATCATCCCAAATAAATCCTAATTTGAAATGATAAAACTGAAAATCAAGGAGCACCTGAGTCACAAAAAAAAATGATACTATTACAATCCATAATAAATTTATGACTTGATATACAGTAATTTTTTAAAAAATAATAGTTTCTTTTAAATTTGTGAAATAATTTGAGTTTTTTTTTCCATTTTATTTATATGCATTTTCATGAGTGTCCGAGTCATATGGATTGGTGGCATAATTTTTAGGTTGACTTATATTATATGAAGACTAATTTGAATTCTAGAGTTTGATTGGTGAATGACAACTCAAATGCCACTGATCATAGCATTTTTATTCTTACAATTTATTTATAGCACTTTATCAAAATAAAAAGGTATTTACTTTAGAGAATATGCAATCCATGTTGTAGGAACATTAATTATACTAAAAATATTGTTTTCTCTTAGAAAACATTTTGAGAAACAAAAGTAAAATTTGTATATCAAAAACTGCCTTTTCTTTTCTTTTCAGATCATAGTAGGTTTCACCTCCTTGGATATGCACGTTTTTTATTCCATCATTGGTGAAACTTTTTTTTTTTCATTTTGAATCTGGTACGTGCGTTTAATTAATGTCACTCTTCAATTTTTTTTATTTTTTTTTATAATATCTTTTTGTAAACTCTAAACATGCATCTCGCAGATTTTTATATACAAAAATATGATAATATATATATATATATATATTGTTTTTTAAAATATTTAATAATTATAATAATAAAATGTAATTAATAATTCAAGTAAATTAGAAATTTATTTTTATTTTCTCATCAAATTACTTGTAATTTCATCACGAACTATAAATCCATACGTAAAAGCCTCTACGATCTCAAAACAACATATAGTAAAATATCATCTGAAACAAAATTAGAATTGTAAGACAAAAATTATAATGTGATCTTCTTCTAATATATTAATTTATTGTAATTAATTTTTAGATTATTTTAATGTGATCTTCTTCTAATATATTAATTTATTGTAATTAATTTTTAGATTATTTTAATATTAAAATTATTTTTATAAGAAAATATAATAAAAAAATATTATTTATTTTAACACATATATTTCCCGATTTTTTAGCCTCAGCCCCTAGCCCCCATCGCTACGCGCGGAAAGCAATAAATTAGGTGGGTCTCATGCTAAAATTTCAGCTTTTCAAAATAAACCAAACATTCAAACTCCTAACTCTGTACCGCAATGCCGAATACCCTCATAATGATGTGTGTACAAATAATATCATACATTACCCACCTATCTCCTCCCAAACCTCATTCTAAACAAACATAAGAAAAAGAATACTTGATAGTGGCCAGGCCACTGCAGCCTGTAGTTGCCACGTATGCTCTTGGAAAGGAAGGTCCAATAGAATGACTTTGCTTGTTTGCAGGGCGACCAATGATGTTGTCTGAAACCACGTCTCTCCTGCTAATTGGTGAATACTGTCCACCGCCTCCCACTATCATTTTGTGAATGCTATCACTGGTTTCCACCGAACAAAAAAAAGTTGCAACTATATATATATATATATATATATATATAAGAGGGTGTTTGTTTGATTTTTGTGATGCAACCTCAAGTTAAATTGAGTGATTAAGTGTTTTGTTAATTTTGAGAAATAAAAATTTAACATGGTATCTACCTATTTTTACTGCAGAACTAGCCTGGGGAATACTTTATTTTATTATTTATTATATTTTCTTATAAAAAATATATTTTTAATTTTAAAATAATCTAAAAACTAATTACAATAAATAAATATATTAGAAGAAGATCACAATATAATTTTTGTCTCGCAATGTTAATTTTATTTTAGATGATATTTTATCATATATTATTCCGGGATCGCATAGACCTTCACGTATGAATTTATAGTTCGTGATGGAATTACAAGTAGCTTGATAGGAGAATAAAAACAAGTGTCTAATTTACTTTAATTATTAATTATATTTTTTTTTATAATTATTAAATATTTAAAAAAACAATACACACACTTTAAAGTAATTTTATAAATTGAAAACAATATGACAAGTTTGTTAACCAAACACTTGAAACTGTTTTTCATTTATCTCAAAATCAATCGCATTATTAACCAAATATTATAAAATGAAGTGGGGTAAGTTAATGAAATGATAAAATTAAATATTATTATAATTTAAAATTCAAATTAGAGAAACACTTGGAGTAAGGATCAGAGACATCGGTCAATTTGACCATTGATTTAGAAAAACAAAATCAAAAGTTGACACAGGGCAAGATCTAGAATGTAGATTAAAAGGGTCAACCCGAGTTCATCTATATTAAAAAGCAATCAAAGTATTTAATTTTTTAAGGAAAAAAATAAAAATCAATGAATTTTTTAATCAGAATTTATCTTGGGTCGTCTGTTTTCAAACATAAAATAAAACAAGATAGTTATTTTTCAAGTCCAAACATGTCTTGTACAATCCAATTAATATTTTCTAGCATTATACCAAAAGTTTATAAAGTACCAAATATATTAAATCATTTATTACATTGATACTTTTTTTTTTGTTATACCTAGTAAAAAAATTGAAATCTGAACTTTTTTTAAATAATAAAACTCCACAGCATACCGGAGCTGCAGTTCATTAGTCATGGATTTCTCTTTTTTATGGTGTATTTACTAATAATATGCTACAATATACATGGTAATTATCTTATTGGAATGTTCCATGCTTCAAATCACAAAATAATAATTAAAAATGTTTTCTTCCTTTTTTTGTAAAGATGCATAAATGGGTAATTTTTCAAAAATATTTGTATAATAATGTAATATATCCATAATATTTGTTAATGAAACAGTCACCTAGTGTGATTGAAATAACATGTTTTTTTTTTAAGAAAATCTTTTAAAAAATTAGAATTTTTTAAATTAATCTTTATGTTTTATTTTTTTAATATATTGATGTCAAAAATAAAATTTTAAAAATAAAAAATACTTTAAAAACAACCTATATCATAATATCAAATTGGCTTAGAATTAGTAGGTTAAGATTTATTTTTGAAAACCAAAATAAAAATCATAATAGAATAAGAAAAAGTAGTTTTCGTATTCGAGTTTTGTGTACAATTGAGTTATAATTAGTTTTAATATTATTTTTTACCATATTCTTAAACTTTAATCATTTATCATCATAATAGTGGTTTTTTAAAATATTTTTTATTTTTTTTAAAAAATTATTATTAACAACACTCTATAGACCAATTAAAAACACTTAAAAAGTTATTTTAAAAAAATATTTATTTTTGTTTTTTTATAAAATCACTCACAAGAGTTAAAATAAACGGGGCCATATTCTACATGGAAGTGACACATGGCATCACCGTCTAGGGGACTGGTGATCCATATTTGTTGCTTCAAACATCATGGATTGGCTCAAAATCTCTCGAACCCCACCACTTTCTAACAAGGAAAAAAAATCATACTTTCCCTTTTCAAAGGGAAGAGCTACAGGCATCAAGAAGAGTAATAGCATAACATCCATTTTCCTTGAAAAAATTAGTGTCCGTGCACATTTTAATCTTTGTTTTGAACATTCCCAATAAATACAGAACAAGAAAGACTCAAGAAAAATGGTATTTTCAACTTTGTTTTGCAACACTCCAACGGCTTTTTTCTCAAGAACCCACTTTCCAGTGCCAATCTTTAGCAACTCAACCGTAGAATTCTCGTCTTCCACACAATATAACTGCAACTTCAAAACCAAGACAAGTAGTGCTAAGAAATTGACACAAGTGAATGCTGTAGTGACCGAGGCACCTTCTGTGAGTGAATCGAAAGGGAAACACTCAGAAAAGAGGAAGTTAAAGGTTCTTGTTGCTGGAGGTGGAATCGGAGGGCTTGTTTTTGCGTTGGCAGCAAAAAGGAAAGGGTTTGAGGTGATGGTTTTTGAGAAGGATTTGAGTGCGGTAAGAGGAGAAGGACAATATAGAGGTCCAATTCAGATACAGAGCAATGCATTAGCTGCTTTGGAAGCTATTGATCTAGAGGTTGCTGAAGAGGTTATGAGAGCTGGCTGTATCACGGGTGATAGGATTAATGGACTTGTTGATGGGGTTTCTGGTACTTGGTATGTTGTTTCCTACCTTTAATCCTTTATGTATGTCGTTGCTTGTTTTCGCTTCATTTGGTATTTGTTTCATTTTTAGTTTATAGCTTTGTGGTTGGCCCTCTCACTCTTACGTTTATGGTCCTTTTGGTTATGTTTAACAAATTGAACCTTAAATATTGTGGTTTGCTGTATCCATGGTGATGGAATTTGATGAAATAACTTGGTTAGTTTCTCTTGCTGCTGGCTTTGATGTTATAGTTGCAGGTTTATGAGTTGTGCGATTGGCAAGTTAAGTTATGAAAACTTCAAAAACGTGAAACTGATATATGATGAATTTTGCATCTTTTGAATCACAATTTCACTTGTATGCGGATTTTGGGTAATCGTGAAGGTTGAAAGCGATGATTATTCACGATGACAAAATCCAAAAACAGTGATAGTGAATGAGTTTCATTTACTGATGCACAAAGTATTGAGATTCATTTGGCTATATCCCAAGCTTGATCTGTTTGTATTTGTTTTGGTTTTAAGAATTTCCTTTTAATCAACAAGAATTGGATAAATAGCTTAAGAAAACAATCCAACATTTATTTTATTTCCAGCTTAATGCTTCTGAAACTGAAACTTCTTTTTCTTTCTTTGGTACGCTAGGGAAATTTTCCATTAAAAACTATGTGATCATCATATTTTTCCATCCTGACGACGTGAATTTCTAAGCAAAGTCTTGTGATATTAAAAAAAATAAAAAGATTATTGGTAGTCATGGACCACTTTCCAGTTTATAGAATTAAAGAAAAGTCTTGTATTATTAACAAAAAATCACTGTTTCAGAAACTTAGTGTTTTTGGATGCCCTATCTGATGTAAGTGTTAGCTTCAATTGACAATGAATGAAGAATGGTATCAGGTATGTCAAGTTTGATACCTTCACTCCAGCAGCAGAAAGAGGGCTTCCTGTCACGAGAGTAATTAGCCGAATGACTTTGCAACAAATCCTAGCTCGTGCAGTTGGAGAAGATGTGATTCTTAATGACAGTAATGTTGTTAGTTTTCAGGATGATGGGAATAAGGTAATATGACTGCTTTGTTGAAGATTGTCCTTTTGGAAAAATCTTCCCTCAATGACAGTTCTTCCTGGTTATCTTTTTTTGCTCAGCCAAATAGTCATTTGACTTTCTGGTCTGTTACTTAAAAAGCATCTTGCTTGCTTCTGAATTTTCACTTTCATATATTTTCTCTTTTAAAATTTACAAGTTTAGATCACTGTGGTGCTCGAGAATGGACAGCAATTTGAAGGTGATCTCCTAGTGGGTGCTGATGGAATATGGTCAAAGGTATTACCATGTCAAGTACTTTCATCATCCCTTTGAAACCAGACTTTATAAAAATCCTCTTTTGAATGATCTCAACCAATGCTACTGCCAACTACCACATTCTTAGTGTGCATGAAAGTTCTGTTACACGTGCTTTTGAATTTTATATTTTCTCTAGTGTTCTGGAGTTACTCACTACAGTGTGAGTTTGAATTTCTTATGTTTTGTCTTGTGCACAGGTGAGGAAGAACTTATTTGGACCCAAGGAACCAGCATACTCAGGCTATACGTGTTATACTGGTATAGCAGATTTTGTGCCAGTTGATATCGAAACTGTTGGGTATGTTCGATTTCATTACACACCAACTTTCCACCATACGGCACTTTTTTTCTGTCACAGTTTACGTGGCTAGAATTTAGTGGAGTGTACAATTTGTATTAGTTGAATTGTGCCTGGTCTAGATGCTTACTTTGAGTTTTTGCCTGAAGGTATCGTGTATTTCTGGGTCACAAACAATACTTCGTGTCTTCAGATGTGGGTTCTGGAAAGATGCAGTGGTATGCATTTCACAAGGAACAACCTGGTGGCATGGATAGCCCTCGTGGTAGATATTTTTCTGATGCTCTAGATCCATTAAGCATGCTTTGAACAGGAAATTTTATTGACAAATTTATACAGTTGAAACATCAGCTCTTAGTGTTCAGTAAAAACAAAATTAATTTCAATGAAAATATTTGTGTTTGGCTTGACAACACAACTGATCGAATCATATTCATATGACTCCATTTTAAAAAACAAAAAACGGTTGCGTCTGACAAAAGTCTAAGCAATCAAATTGAGAAGTCAAACTGAAAGCAATAAGGATAAAATATGCTTCTGATACTTTAGCAACTTGTGTTTTTAGCAAAAATGATTGTGGAATGTGATCTGTTATGAAGATGCTGACTGCTTGGGAAATAAATATATTTTTGTTGTATGTTGCTCAAGTTATATTTCAAGTATTTGTCCTTTTACTGGTCACTGTAGTGGAGTGGAGTGATACTTCTGAGTTTGAACTAACAATGTGGACTTTAAATGAAGCCAATATTGATGAATTTGTCTCATGAGTGACAAGGATTAAGTTATACTTCAAGTATTTGTCCTCTTACTGGTCACTTTGTGAAAGCTTTTTTGTATCATTTTCTTTTGTCAGTTTCTAATGTTATCCTACTGATTGATATTTCGGCAGGTAAAAAGGATAGGCTGTTGAAAATATTTGAGGGTTGGTGTGATAATGTGATAGATTTGATACTGGCAACAGATGAAGATGCCATTCTTCGACGTGATATATATGACAGGGAACCCATTTTTACTTGGGGAAGGGGTCGTGTGACCTTGCTTGGGGATTCTGTCCATGCCATGCAACCGAATATGGGTCAAGGGGGATGCATGGCCATTGAGGTATACCTCACTTTCTCTTTGTTTGATCGTAATTGTGAACCTAAACTGATGCTTTCACTTGTAGTTTTTACCTTCAAATATGTAAACATCACCAAGGAATGTATCATATATTAACATTGGCCACCTGTGTAATTCTCTTATGCTTCCAGAATTTTGGAATTTTTCTTCTTTGCTGAAAAATATTTATCGCTCTACATCCTCTAGACATCGCAATATTCTTCTCTCACATACATAAATGAGTCAAATGAACAATCTTTGTCAAAGAATTATCTTACCTAAAAGCACAAGTTACACCCAAGATGTGATTTATATTATTTTCTAATATAACCCTCAAGTGAAAGTATTTTGACTTGAAACTTGTACAAACTGATATTACTTTGTGTTTAATTTTTATCAAATAAAATAGGAGACACTCCTCAAGTGAAAGTTACTTTATGCTTATTTTTTATCAAAATGAATAGGGGTGATGAGATTCAAACTCGTGATTGCTTGTGTTTAATTTTTTATCAAATAAAATAGGAGACACCCCTCAAGTGAAAGTTACTTTATGCTTATTTTTTATCAAAATGAATAGGGGTGATGAGATTCAACTCGTGATTGTTTGGTCAACAAGGCTCTAATATCATGTTAAGAAACCATCTCACCTTAAAATTTAAGCTATTAAGTAGAGCTTCAAGATATAATTATATTATGCTTTAATAATCTCAGCAACACAACTAAATGAACTCCGTATTTTAATGTGGCAGGATGGCTACCAACTTGCATTGGAGCTTGATAAAGCATGGAAACAAAGTGTTGAGTCAGGAACCTCCGTTGATGTTATTTCATCACTAAGGAGGTAACATGTTTGTTATTAAAAAAAAATGAAAATGCATAAATTTTGAGGCTGGTACAATGTCCTGATATGAGAATCAGAGATGAAGTGGAAATCATTCCTGTGGACATTTGGAAGGTATCTCAGAATTTTGAGCTTAAGGCTTTGTCCGGTAGTCTTGAGTTTTGTTCCCTTCAAATAGTGACCATGGAAAAAGTAACTTAAAAAAAAATATGCTGAGTGTAATGTGCACCTGTGCAAGCAACAAATCTGTTATTTGGTAGTCATCTCTTAAAAAAACAGACTTTATATAAGGAACAATTTGTTGATCCTTGAAATGCGTTTATCTCAAAGAAATCATCCGTTGATATTTGAATGTTAATCTTCAGGAAATTTCTATTCTAGTTTTCTTGAAAGTGTCTTCGGTGAAGATTATGCAAAGCTTTGTGTGGAAAGACTATGATGTATCATAGGTGAACAATGTTAACTGACAAAAACTAAGCATTTAAAAACTATTTTCCCTGCAGGATGCTGCATGCTATTTAGTACATTAGAATTTAGGACAGTGCTTAGCATGGATTGATCTATATTCTGATTCTGACTGACCTGGTGTTCTATTTAATATGATGGGTTTTTTTTTAACCAATGGCTTTATTTAGTTGACTAACACTTTCTCTTTCCACAGCTATGAGAATGCTAGAAGACTTCGAGTTGCCATTATCCATGGAATGGCAAGAATGGCAGCAATTATGGCCTCAACATACAAGGCGTATTTGGGCGTAGGGCTTGGTCCACTGTCGGTAGGTGTCTTTGTTGATTGCATGCTAAAACCTAAAATAGCAGTCTGAGTTTTTCATTGATGACCATGATGCCTTTTGACCTGGTTCTCAGTTCTTGACAAAGTTTCGGATACCTCACCCAGGAAGAGTTGGTGGCAGATTTTTCGTTGACATAGCAATGCCTGTGATGCTCAATTGGGTCTTGGGTGGAAATAGGTTCGAACTTGGAAACTCAGTCTTTTCTATGTAGTCAATTTTGTTCTCAGATATTTATTAAATACATTTGTTACAGAAAACTTAATCTACTGAAAACTCAATTAAATGATAAATTATTTATTCAAGTGATTTTCTTGTGATTGTAGAAGCTTATTAGAGGTCTTATGTCATCTCTCATCTATGATGGATAGTTCATGATCCTAAAAGATATCTTTAAGCATTGGGAGTGAGAAAGAAGTATCACACAGATGAGGGCTTCTATAAAACAAAGTGTTAATAATAATAATAATTCTATATGATTGTTTGAATTGAGAAAAATTGAAGAGTTTTTTTTCCTTGTGTAAGAATAATCTTCACATTTATTGTTCCTTTTCTTATGTTACTCTCTTTTAACTCAACTGGAAATCTGATTGTCTTTCGCAGTTCCAAACTGGAAGGTAGGTCTCTAAGCTGCCGACTCTCAGACAAAGTATGTTGCCTTAGCAACATGAAATCTATTTTCAAGTGTTGTTCATTGTATCTTATTCTTGAAATTAGAAAATTCTGATACGTGATGGAATTTAATGTGACTGTTCATTTTGTTAGGCCAATGACCAGTTGCGAACATGGTTTGAAGATGATGATGCTCTAGAATGTGCTCTTAATGGAGAGTACGTATTATGTGCCTCGTCAATCTTCTTCCTGGAACATAACACCTTGAATCTTTGTTTCGGCTGATAATCTGATGATGCAACCACTTTTTCATTATCAATCTTCCTTATTCTGTAGGTGGTTTCTTTTACAATGTGGAAATGAGGCTATTGCATCACAACCTATTGGTTTAAGTAGGGATGAGAACAAACCATGTGTGGTTGGGTATTCATTTCAATCACAAAAGATCAATTTCAACTCTGAATGACTTCATCATCATCACATGACACTTCTGATGTTGTGTTGTGATTGCAGGAGTGTGTCACATAATGATTTTCCAGGAATGTCCATCGTGATATCCGCACCCGAGGTAATACAAGCCTGTTATGCCTGCCGATAACTTAGATAACCTTGGAAACTTATTTCGACATGAATAGCAAAAGCATAGTTATTCTGCAACATTTTTGATGTCAGGTTTCAGAAATGCATGCTCGTATCTCTTATAAAAACGGTGCATTTTACCTGATTGATTTGCGGAGTGAGCATGGTACCTTTATCACAGAGTAAGTTGAGGAAATCAAGATACATCTTCATGTGTTTCAGATATTACTATGGAGTTATTGAAATCGTGTACATGTGCAGTAATGAGGGGAGACGGTACAGGGCACCTCCGAACTTTCCTGCCCGATTTCATCCATCAGATACGATTGAGTTTGGTTCAGATAAAAAGGTTACAAATAATCCCTGCCCTGTTGATAGTTTTTCTTTTGAAACTAGCTTAAAAATCCATATTCCAAATGCAAAAACCAACACATGCTGGTCCTCGCACGCCCCCTGCAATAGAATGTGTTTCCATGTAAATTCATGTGAAAAACATAGTGAGCTTCCATGTGCAGGCAACATTTCGTGTTAAGGTGATGAGGTCTCCTCCGAAGATTTCAGACAAGAAGGAAGAAAGCCAAGTTCTTCAGCCGTTATAAAATCCTGAGCATTAATGGTCGATTTTTATTTGCACAGGAGCTTGTACAGCCATTAATTGGAGCCGCGAGCGGTGAATTATGCAGCTGCTTTTATAGTTTAGGACGAGATGACTTGCCCGCGCTTTTTTCTATTTAAAAAATTAATTAATTTTCTACATGTAATTAGTTATTTTAATATTTAATAAGTAAAATTATAATGCATAAAGTATGTCAAAAATGAGTTTTTTGTCCAACTAAAAGGAACATTGTGATCAAAATGGGAAGTGGTTCGTATTTTTTTTATGAGTTGGCTTTTTTCTCCTGTAATATTAGATCTGAAATATTATAAATAAATAAAAACTTAAGAAATAAACTTAAATTTTTTGCGTGCTGTAATTAATTATTTTAATATTCAATTAGTAAAATTATAATAAATAAAATATGTTAGAAATGATTTTTCTTCTCTATCAATATATATTTTTTTAGGCAATAATATTAAATAAATATTAAAACATATAATTAGTCTCATATATTTATAAGAAAAAACCTAAAAATAATCATTATTGTTATTTTTAATGCTTTATCTAGGCTTTTTTTGATGTAGGAAATTGAATGATTTGTTGTAACTGGTCATTTTAATATTTTAAATTAAATTAGTAAACTTTAATAACAAAAATATTAAGTTTTTTTCTAAAATTTGCATGAAAGGATTAAATTGAAATAATTCAAAACTTTGATACAGAGAATATTAAGGATTTTAAACCAATTCGAAAATGCAAAGAATGGGGATCTAAATGAAACTATTGGTACAATCAATTTCAATTAAAGGATCTAATTTAAACAAATCAAAATCTATATAATAACAATAAGGATCAGAAAACACAATTGAAAGTATAGGGAATAAACAAAAATATCACAATAAAGAGCTACACTTACGTGACCCATGAACCGAGCTGAACCTAATGAATCGAACCGACCCAAAAATGACCATTATTGTTGTTATCCATAGTGATTTCTGTTACGGTGAACATGGATAAAAATATAGACTATTTAGAAATATATTTAAAAATACAGGAATTAAAATAAAGAATTAAAAGTATATGGGCCGTGATGAAAACAAAATATGTTAATAATTTAAATGGGAGGATTAAATTTAAAAAATTAAAAGTGCGATAAGGAAAAAATAAATAATTTTTTTATTTAGTTTTGATGCTTTTATTTTTTTGTATAATTCTAAATAATTTATTTTTACTTATATATATATACTCTTAGTTTTGACTTTTAATTTTTATTAGAGTTTTTATTTGTATTAGTAGGCTGATTGTTTTGCCTAGATATATAGCATTATAAAAAAAAATCTATGACCATTAATAATTTTTTGCATGTTAAAAAATTGTTTATGGGTACGTCGAAGTAGAGGCAATTGGCTTGCATATTTTTCACTGTAGAGGAAACTGCTCTAATTTTATACTTGTTTTGTCTACGTATCACTTCATATATTTTTTGTTATGTGATATTAGATATAAAATATCATACATAAAAAACATGCAAAAGTCAACCTGAAAGAAAAATAACATCAACTAATAAATTATTTCGATTATAATTGTCATTATTATTATTATCATGATTGTTAAATTGTCACAATTATTGTAGCTGTCATTATATTGATTATAAATAATTCATATTATAATTATTATTGTTCATACCATCGATGACACAAAATTTATAATACTGATATATATTTTAAGATGCTTATATTAATAAATATCAAAATACATAATTAGTCTAGCATATTTATAAGAAAAAAACTTACAAACAATCGTTATTTTAACACCTAAAATTATCAAAAGAAAACAATTAAAAAACAAAATTAACGGCAAAACAAAACAAAATCATTCCATTACGTACTTTCAATTTTATCATTTTCGCTGGCAGAGAGATTCGAAGTCTCATGCCCCCCTTCGCGGGGCGCGGTCTTACCACTCGGCTAAACGATTTCTTTGGGAAGTTGTCAGATACAAATAATAATAATATTAATTTATTTTTTAACTATTTCAAAAATTCATTGTTACAGATATTCGAACTCTCGCGACCCGCCTCGCTTTGGCACTCTCTAACCACCAAGTCAAGCGATGTTTTATTCAGGTGTAGTCTACAACTAATAATAATATTTAAAAGTAACTTGACTGGTCCCGTCCTCAGTGATTGAGTCTAGATGAACAGTGCCAAAACACTGTTCAAAACCGTGACCTATTTTAGTTTTTAGATAATACGACTTTAATTTACAATATCTTTAAGCTTTTAAAATATAATATAATAATATCATATCATATAATAATAATAATAATCAAAATCATTTATTAATAAAATATAATAATAATAATAATTAGAATTAAAAACTAAAATTAAAAGTGTATATATATAAAGATGAGCAAAAATAGAGACTATATAGAAATATATATCATAGATATCAAATCCGTTCCGTTCCGGCTGGAATGACCACAACGTTCCGTTCTATTTTAAAAACGGGACAAAACGGCGTTATTTTTGTCCCGGTTTCAATTCCGGGATGTTTTGGAAATTCTGGCCGAAATGCCTCAGTTCTGTTTCGGGTTTAAAATCTATTTTTTTAAAAAAAAAATTGACATCTATACATCAAAATAATTTAAAAACACCAAAATATTTTAAATAAAAAATAATTCAAATTTTAATTATGCTTGTTAAATTAATATTTTATTTTTTTCATATATATATATATATATATATATATATATATATATGTATATAATTATATATGAACAGTACGACATCAAAACGGCACGCCGGAACGCTCCGTTCCAATCGAAAAACCGGAACTGTATTGACAACTATGATATATATAATAAATAAAGAATTAAAAGTATATGGATCAAAATGAAAACAAAATATGTAAATAATTTTAACCGAAGGATTAAATTAAAACAATTAAAAGTGTTGCAAAGAAAATATATATATATATATATATATATATATTAAGGTGTTAATATTAAAAAAATATAAAAATATATAATTAGCCTTACATATTTTTAAGAAACAACTGTTTAAAAATAATCATTATCATTATTTTAAATGCTTTATCTATAATAAAATAAATATATAAAAATCTAAATAATAGAAATTTTGTAGGTTAATTATCTTGCTTAAATGTATAGGCATCATAAAAAAAATCTAAGACCATTAATATTTTTTTACATGTTAAAAAATTTGCTCCTAGCTACAGCGGAGCATAGGGCAAGTGACTCGTATATTTTTTATTATAAATAATTTGACCCAATTTTTCCACCTGTTTTGTCAACGTATAACTTCATATATTTTTTGTTAACACGATATTAGATCTGAAATATCATACATAAAAAGATATAAAAATTAATTTTTAATAAAAACAACATCGACTAATAAATTATTTTGATGATTATTCGCATTGTTATTATTATAATTGTTAAATTGTCACAATTATTATAGCTGTCATTATAACTATTATTATAAATAATTAATATTCTCATTATTATTGGCAATATTATTGTTGTCACCATCATTATTATTATAAAAAGAAATTAAATTATTTTTTAAGTAGTATTCTTCATATTATTATATTAAAAGTATTTCAGAACATTGAGATTAAATCAATTCGATGTTTCAAAAAAAAAAAACATAGGTCGTTTTTATATATTTATTAAATAAATATTAAGATATATAACTATCCTCGCATAATCTTAAGAAAAAAAAATCCTTGTAAAATAATCATTTCAATTACCTAGAAAAGATGAATATACTCCGAAACATCCAGGTAATAACAATCGATTCCATGAAAAAATAAAAAATACCCATAAATTCAAGACTCTAATTGAAGCACACTGAAAAGTAAAATGATAATTATATTATTATAATCTACTGTATCTACTCTACTGCCACAGTATTAAAAATAGAAATGTTACATCATTTTCTTTAATACATCCACAAATCAAGCAAATAAAAAAAAATGGTGGAACCCATTCGACCTTTTCAATTATTTATGCCATCAATTTCATTCTCGTGTGCCCTTTTCTCATTGGAAGAAAGACAAACAATTAAATGAACCTTTTGAATTCACAGTAAAATCAGTCAAAATCATTTAGTAATAAAATATAATATAATAACAAAAAACATTTAGAAATGAAATGATTTTGATGTGCCTGGAGAGAATCGAACTCTCGCAGGCACACCACCCGTAACTTGACCGGCACTTGCCTTTACCAGCAAGCCAAGCGAATATTTTCGTTCAGTTTTAGTCTACAATTAATAATAATATTATTACGTAATCTCACTGTGACTTGAATCTATGTGAACAATGTCAAATCTATGTGAACAGTGTCAAATATACAGTAAAAGTGGGAGCTGATTTAACTTTATGTATAATTGGAAGTAGAGAGCTTTATACAAGATTTGGGAAATCTATGCATGTTCTAGTATGGACTGATACTATGCTCTTAAAATAACAAGAGAAAAGGGCTGGAAATACTTGTAACACCAACTGTCTATGAGTTGGAAGAACATCGATACAAGAGAGCTGGCCATTTTATTTTATTTTATTTCCCCTTTTCAGCAGCCATTATCACCATTAATTATGGTGCTCCTACTCCTACAATAACATGGGATTCTCTGGTGGCCTTGTAGTCATGCACCCAGTTGACCACCTCCCTCTCTTTTGGTGCGGTGCTAATTATGTGTACTCGAGAAAAACAAGAATACCTGAGTGGTGACATGGTGGACACGTGTCGGAAAGCCCATTTGTAGATAAACTTTCACACGGCCCATAAATTTAGAGAAATACTTCTGCCTGGTAGAGGGCTAACTGTCGCCACACATGTAACCATCGATAAATGCACACCTGCCCCTGCCTTCAATTATAATTATAAAACAAATATAATTAACACCACCTTAATCAATATCAAAGTAAACAGGTTAATGCATTCTTCTCAAGTTCTTAATGAATAATATTAACAAAAAAACTAAAAGGCATCGCACATTCACTGCTCATTCCTGTAGCTCAAAACTTATGTACACTGTTTATTGGCAATTTCGCCCACTGCTTCGCGGGTGTACATTTTTTTTTTCTTAAAAATGAACAGTGTATTCATGAAATTAACCCCCGAAAAAGATAAAAAGAGCAGCCTTTTCCAGTGAATCGATTATTTCGCCCCCCGAAAAAGACAAAAACCAGTCCTGGGGGTGAGGGGTGTTTCAGTAATTAGCCAAAAAAAATTTCGCTGACAACTGTGTTGACATATAATGTCATACTTTGTATGCTTTATATATTTTGATGATAACAATAAAAAGAAAATGGACTAATAATATGCTTGGATGAGATTAAGTTATAAACAGGTATTATACAAAGAATACATCAACAAGCATAATGGAGTACACGAAGAAATCACTCCAGGAAGTCCAAGATGCAAGCAAGTGAAGACTTAGAATAAGTGTTCATTTTAGTGCTTTATGTAAATCTCAATTTCTAACTTGATAGAACAAATTAAAATGAACTCACACACTTCACATTGCATGCATTTAAAGGGTTTGATGATTATAGGTTTAAGTCATAATCAATCGGTTCAAGAAATTCATAAAAGATAATTTGTCAAAATAGAGTTCTGCATGAACCGGTCGACCGCTTGGAAGACAAATTGCCTTTCGAGCTGAACCGGTCGGCCGCTTGGGTTATCCGTTGTCAACCGGTCGACCGTTTGATATGACAGTTGCACTAAAACGGCTAGAAACGGCTAGTTTCCTTTTGAAACTTATAAATAGGCCTCTTAATTGCAAAATGAAGAACACACAACTTCTATATCATATAGTGAGGCAATTAGTAGTGCATAAACACCTTCATATCATCAATCCTCATTAATACTCATTTTTGTGTTTAAATCTTCATATCCTAACACAAAGAGTATTTCTCATTCTCACTACACTTAAACACCTTCAAATATTCTAAGTGCTATTTAGTGAGATAAAGAGATCATAGATCTTCATTTGCAATATCCACACTATTAAGAGTGTATTGTTCTTTTACAAAAACAATCATTGTAAAACTCTTGAGAGTTGAGTATAAAACTCTTGATATTGGTGAGGGAACATCACCAAGGAAAAATCTTGAAGAGGATACATCTTCAAGTGGTAAAAATAAAAAATCTTGAAGAGGACATATCTTCAAGTGGTGTAAAAGTCTTGGTGTGGATTCATCAAGCGTGAACCCACGCGCTGCCAGTGATGGTGTCGCGTGGGTAGACGCGCCCCAGCCCAGTCACTGCCACTGTTCCAGAACTGCCTTTGTAACCTTTTATGTAATTTTCTTTTTTTATGTGTTTCTGTTTATTTGAACTCTTATTGTATTTTTTTTATTAGTTAAAGAATGTAATGAAAGATATGAAAAAAACAATGTGTGTGAGTTGTATTTTATTTTTAAAATGTGATGAAAAAGAATAAAAAAGATTGTGTGGGTGTGTGTTGTGTTTTATTTATTCTGTATTATGTTTTTTTTGTTAAGAAAAAAGAATATAAAATAAAATAAAAAATGTGTTTTCTTTGTAAAAATTCGAAACCAATATTTCAAAAGTATAAAAATCTTTTTTGGGAATTTATTATTCACTGCTAATATTCGGATAAATAAATCTTAAAGGTTTATACCCAAAATATTCGGGGAAATAGTATGTTATTATTCACTGTTCGTTGTTTGGATAAATAAATCTTATCCAAAATATTCAGCGGGAATAATATGCTATTATTTACTTTTCGGTGTTTGGAAAAATAAATTCCAAAAGATTATTATCTAAAATATTCAGCGGGAATAATAATAATCAATAAAATTCACTGGATATTTTCTAAGTAGTGATCGATTTCTTTTTTTATTGTAACTTTTTTGTGAATAAATACGATTTATTGAAGCATTTAAAATCACATCGAAATAGACAATGCAGCTTACCTCAGGTAAGGCGTATTAGGGGTGCTAATTCCCTTTACACAACCAGTCCCTTACCTTGAATCTCTGAGCAGACCAGTACAAATCGGGTGTTCCTAGCGACCCTCAACAACAAGGTGGCGACTCCTCTTCAACTCCACATTCGAGAGCCAGGATCCCTCCCGAGACGCCGCAGCGGACGTCATGACGAATGGCGACTCCACTGGGGAAGTTATTTTTTCTGAAAAAATATTGGACTAAGCTTTGAATATTTTGATGTGATTTATTTGTTTCAATTTGTTTGAATTCTATGTGTGTTTACTTTTAGCAAATTTTCTTGACATTTTTATTTCGTGCATATGTACATATGTCCATGCATTGTTAATCTATTTGAGTTACATCACTGTGGTGTGCAGCTTTAAGTTAGGTGGGGGACTAGCAGCTTACCTATGACTTGAGTCAAGGTTGAAATTTGTGTAAACCCCAACTCTTCGCTGAGAGCTTAGATGATAGTGATTGGTAACGTACCATCCCATTATCTGCTAAGACCCCATATTGCCTTTACGAGGGTGATCACTGGGACAACAAGAGACCCTGTTTAGAGCCAAAAGTAGCAAACTCATCATTTGTGGTGTAAACCCCAACTCTTCACTGAGAGCTTAGATGGTAGTGATTGGTATACGTACCATCCTATTATCTACTAAGACCCCATATTGCCTTTACGAGGGTGATCATTGGGACAACAAAAGACCCTGTTTAGAAGCAAACTCATCATTTGTTGTGTAAACCCCAACTCTTCGCTGAGAGCTTAGATGGTAGTGATTGGTATACGTACCATCCCATTATCTGTTAAGACCCTATATTGCCTTTACGAAGGTGATCACTAGGACAACAAGAGACCTTGTTTAGAGTCCAATGTAGCAAATTCATCCTTTGTTGTGTAAAGATTAGAACCAATCATTAGGGTGTGTGCTTCTTTCATTCTGTTTTTGCATTAAGGCAAACTCTTCTCGAGGCGATTTAAATTCAATAAGTGACACAAGAATCATCACTTAGGAAATTTGCATTGTTGGGTTTAAGCGTAAATACAATTTTTGTGTATCATACAGATTGTTATAAGCATGTCACTCCTTGAAAGACGAGTTTGTCAAATAAATTGCATATGCATTTTTACATGCATTCCTAAGGTTTTTGTGTATCGTACAGTTGTCACAAGCATGTGTCACTCCTTGAAGGACGATTTTGTCCAAAAAAAAAATTTCATATGCATTTTTAACCTGCATTCCCATAGTTTTTGTGTATCATGTAATTGTTACAAGCATGTGTCACTTCGTAAGACGAGTTTGTAAAAATTTGCATATGTATTTTAACATGCATTCCCATAATTTTTGTGTATCATGTAATTGTTACAATCAAGTTTCACTCCTAAACGGATGAGCAAAAAAAAAAAAAAAAAAAAATTCATATGCTTTTCAATATGCATTCTCACAAGTTTTTTTTTATCATGTAATTTTTATGATCACGTGTCATTCCTCGAAGGAGTAAAAAAAAAAAAGTCAGCATGCATATACATTTCTGCACGCATTCCCATTGTTTTTGTTTATCATGTAATTTTTATGATCACGTGTCATTCCTCGAAGGAGTAAAAAAAAAGTCAGCATGCATGTTTTCTGCACGCATTCCCATTGTTTTTGTTTATCATGCAATTATTACGATCGTGAGTCCTTCCTCGAGGGTTGAGCCCATAAAAAAAACAAGAAACATGCATATACATTGCAACATGCATTCTCACATTTTTTTGTTTAGCATGCAGTCGTTACAACCACGTGTCGCTCTTTAAAAGGCAAGATTGTCAAAAAACAAAAAAATAAAAAAAAAACATGCATATGCATTTCAACATGCATCTCCATAGTTTTGAAATAGGAGTCTGTAAACCCCAGGAAATAAATTAAGTGTTAAATTAAAAGAGAAATAAAATAAGTTGAGGGGAGGGTGAAATTGAAATAAATGTAAAGATTATGACTTATAATATAATAAGAGAACATGTGGTGTAAAATGTAAATTTAAAAAGAAATGGGGGGCTCATTTGTGCACTTAAGGGGGAAGAGATAAGTTAGAGAGAGGTTGGAGAGAAAAAGATAAGAAGGGTGGTACTCCGAGACCAATATCTCCTCCGGCCACCGTTGGATCGGGCTGGAATTTGAGTATGTTATGTACCTAACCATTGTATAAATTCGGACCGGAGGGATTGTTATTATCGAAAGCCGTTTGAGAAATCCAATCATCTGAAGATTTCTGGAAAAATCCCCTCAAACTCGTCAGATTTGCCAGCTAGTGTCTCCTCCGTCCACCGTTGGATTTCTCTGAACTTTTGGTATGTTGTGCGCCTTACGTGGTACTAAATGTTCACCGGAGGGATTATACTGGTATTGCTCTGGTGGAGACGTGTAATCTTTTGAACATTATAACTAAATCTGTTTCTTTGGCCAGTCAGAGCTTCCAGCTAGTTTGCCTTTATTGCACCGTTGGATCAATCTGAAATTTGGTTATGTGGTGCATATAAGGGTTATTCATGTTCGGAACGGTGGAGATGAGAATGATACACTTAATCAAGGAGATATTAATGCTTAACAGTAGCTCTCCAGTATAAGGTCAGTCTCCAGTGTAACTCCGATCTTGGTAGATCCAACCGTTGAAAGACCTTACAATTTGAATATGTTTTATATAATGGGTTTGTAGACATATTAACCGTTGGTATTTGATAATGGTTGAGTTAATTGTGATTTATTGCCATTACAATGTTTCGTTTCAAATTAGGTTTGTTAGGATTTTAATGAATGATTGTGTGCTGAAATTTATGGGTTCAATGTGTGTTTTCGGTTGGAATTTTGTTGAGGGATTATGTGTTGAAATTTATGATTTCAATGTGTGATTTTATTGGGATTTTGTTGATGGATTATATGCTGAAATTCATGGTTATAATGTGTGGTTTGTTAGGATTTTATTGAATGATTATGTGCTGAAATTTATGGGTTCAATGTGTGTTTTCGGTTGGAATTTTGTTGAGGGATTATGTGTTGAAATTTATGATTTCAATGTGTGATTTTGTTGGGATTTTGTTGATGGATTATATGCTGAAATTTATGGTTATAATGTGTGGTTTGTTAGGATTTTATTGAATGATTATGTGCTGAAATTTATGGGTTCAATGTGTGTTTTCGGTTGGAATTTTGTTGAGGGATTATGTGTTGAAATTTATGGTTTCAATGTGTGATTTTGTTGAAATAAGTATGGTGACGAATGTGAAATTGAAAATACAAATATATTGATTTTTATGGACAATGATGTCGCAAGGGGTGTAGTCGGGATTGAACCATCGTCCAGACAAGAACAACCGAGAAGTAGAGCAGGTAGGTGAATTACACCTCTCTTTTATACCACACGTAAGAAGTATTTTAAGTTAAATATTATTCGAATGCGATAGAGTTTATATTAGATTGTTGAATGCTTAAATGTGAATAAACGATTGATTAGCTTCGGCTAATGGCATCCGAATGGATGACCGGCATGAATGATTGATTAGCTTCGGCTAATGGCATCCCAATGGATGACCGGCATGAATGATTGATTAGCTTCGGCTAATGGCATCCGAATGGATGACCAGCATGAATGATTGATAAGCTTTGGCTAATGACATCCGAATGGATGACCGGTATGAATGATTGATTAGCTTCGGCTAATGGCATCCGAATGGATGACCGGCATGAATGATTGATTAGCTTCGGCTAATGGCATCCCAATGGATGACCAACATGAATGATTGATTAGCTTCGGCTAATGGCATCCGAATGGATGACCGGAACGAATGATTGACTATCTTCGGCTAATGGCATCCGAATGGATGACCGAAACAAATGATTGACTATCTTTGGCTAATGGCATTTGAAAAGGATGACCGGGGTGAATGAACGATTAACCTCAGTAAATATGCCTTAAGAGGATAGACGGGTTATTAATTATGGTTGTGTTGAGAACGATGTTTAAGATTTTGTAGACCCAGGATGATTGGATCGAGATTGATTTTAAGGGTTCTGTTGTTGTTTGGAACTGTTACTGTTTGAGTTGTTACTGTTTGACTTGTTACTGTTAGTGCTTTAGACATGTTATTGTCTTGGGACATGTTACTGTTAAGTTGATGTATTTATATGCATTACAAGCTATTGTACCAAGTACATGAAGAAATTATAAATGTTAATGCCTCTCATGAATCGCTGGACCATTTACTTACCATTGTAATTATCAATAAGTAATTATATTTTCTTAAATGTTTTGTATTGTTGTAGGTACGTCAAATCCACGAGATGTCTAATTAACCCGATACACAAGAACCTACTTTTGCAAGGAACCATGTAGATGCATTCTAAATCACAATGTATTTGGTGTGAATCAATGTACTCGAACACATAACTTTTATTAGACCCTTTTGTGTAAATTCATAATGGCTATTAGTAGTATAGGAATGCAACCTCATGTTCATGTACATATATTTTTAATATGAATTTCTGATTATGTCACCATAATAGTACATGTTTATGTAAGATCCACTTTTAATGAAATGTTGATTGTATGGATGGTATTCTGATGATGTGAGGTAATCAGGTTCGCTAATTTCCAGTACCATATGTGTTAGATATATATAATAAAAAAAAATCTGGGTCATTACAGTTGGTATGAGAGCACCTGGTCTTGATCTTGGGGTTCAATGATAATGGCATTGTTGTGATGATTTTTGAAAGGTATTATAGGATGGTTCGAACCAAACAGCAAGCTAGGACTGACCCAACCCTTACATGAGGAAGGGGTCGAGTTTACAATATGATTGTATGAAGCGGATTCCGTGGTAGATATTGCATTTTATATACCCGTGGTATTGGTTCATTCCGAGAGGAGAGAACTAGCAGGAGGTCAGGAAAATTCTACTTCTCGACAAGTAGATATGCCTCCAACGGAGGCATTTGAAGGCAAGCGACAAATCAATATATCTCCCTAGTAGCGCCGATGGTTGCGCTAAACATATTTTTAGATTGTGCTTTTATGGAATATATGGTACAGGCTTGGCAGTAAGGATGGCTACAGGTGCTTTCAGTGTAGCTTCTAGATTAGAGAGGGTCGTTATAATAGTACAATGGGCAAAAGATATATAGGAAATGAGTTGTGAAATATTCTCAAGAGAGGAGGATTCAGGATTTAACACCTTTTGCCTCCACCTATTTTCCCACGAAGCACCACAGAGTAGACATATTTAGTGATGGACTAAGACAATAACTAAGAATGATAATGATAACGATGCAACTTCATTATGTGCGGGATTTGGTAAGGCTGCTTAGGGTATGGAAAGTGTTAGAGGTGTGAGCAAAGAAACCCGATGGATTGTTCTACGATGCCAGGAAGATGCTACATCTGCAAAGGAGAGGGACATCGATGGAAGGAGTGCCCATATATGGGTGGAGGTTGTTATTATTGTGGGTACACGAGTCATCAGAAGAAGGACTATCCTCGTAGGGCTAACAAGGGAAACCAAAGTCAGAGGATCGATGTTGGGAATCAGCAACAGACAGATTATGGTTGATCGACCTGCTAGTCTTACCTCGTCAAGGATAAGTGTTACTGGAGGGAGGTCCAGGTTTCAGGAAGGAAGATTTCAAGGTCAAGTATATCATATGACTCAAGAGGATGTGGGAGTTATGCCTGATGTTGTGGCGAATCTGTAATATTCCACATTGGCGGGTGAGGAGTGGTGGTTGGCCTTATTAAGAGTGTTGATTGCTAAATTTTCATACGCATTTTGGGGTGTCAAGCCCATAAGTGGGAGTAATCAAGTTCACTGATTTCCGGTACCATATGTGTTAGATATATATATGTTGACATATAATGTCACACTTATATGTTTTATATATTTTTATGATAACAATAAAAAGAAAATGGAATAATAATATGCTTGGATGAGATTAAGCTATAAACAGTGATTATACAAAGAATACATCAACAAGCATAACGGAGTACACGAAGAAATCACTCCAAGAAGTCCAAGATGCAAGCAAGTGAAGACAAAGAAGAAGTTTTCATTTTAGTGCTTTAATTATGTAAATCTCAAATGTCTAACTTGATAGCACAATTTAAAATGAACTCACACACTTCACATTGCATGCATTAAAAGAGTTTGATGATTTGAGGTGTAAGTCATAACCAATCGGTTCAAAAATTCAAAAAGATGATTTGTCACAATTGCCTTTTCGCATGAACCGGTCGACCGCTTGGTGTATACCAAGTGAACCGGTCGACCTCTTGAAGACAAATTGTCTTTTGAGCTGAACCGATCGACCGCTAGGTTTATCCGTTGTGAACCGGTCGACCGCTTGAAGACAAAATGTCTTTCAATCCTAACCGGTCGACCGCTTGGGTTATCCGTTGTGAACCGGTCGATCGCTTGATATGACAGATTGTATTAAAACGGCTATAAACGGCTAGTTTCTTTTAGAAACTTATAAATAGCCCTCCTAATTGCAAAAATAAATACACAAGAACTTTCATATCTTATATTGAGGCAATTAGAGTACAAAAACATCTTCATATCATCAATCTTTATTAATACTCATATTTGTGTTTAAATCTTCATATCTTAACACAAAGAGTATTTTTCATTCTCACTACACTTAAACACCTTCAAATATTCTAAGTGTTATCAAGTGAGATAAAGAGATCATAGATCTTCATTTGTAATATCTACACTATTAAGAGTGTATTGTTGTTTTACAAAAACAACCATTGTATTATTCTTGAGAGTTGAAGTATAAAACTCTTTGATATTGGTGAGGGAATATCACTAAGAAAAATCTTGAAGAGGGTACATCTTCAAGTGGGAAGAAGGAAAATCTTGAAGAGGGCATATCTTCAAGTGGTGTAAAAGTCTTGGTGTGGATTCATCAAGCAAGATTTGTAATCTTGTTACTTGGACTAGTAAGAGAGTACAATACTCAAGTACGGATTTGTACTTGAATCGTGGACGTAGGCTTGCCGAACCACGTTAAAAACCGAGTTAGCAATCTCTCTCTTATCTCTTTACTTTAAAGTAATTGATTTTAGAATTGATATAATTATTGTATTTACACCTAATTCCCCCCCTTAGGTGTATAGTTGCCTTAATCCTTGAATAACAAGATTTGTACTTGAATAACAAGATTTGTAACCTTGTTACTTGGACTAGTAAGAGAGTACAATACTCAAGTACGGATTTGTACTTGAATCGTGGACGTAGGCTTGCCGAACCACGTTAAAAACCGAGTTAGCAATCTCTCTCTTATCTCTTTACTTTAAAGTAATTGATTTTAGAATTGCTATAATTATTGTATTTACACCTAATTCCCCCCCTTAGGTGTATAGTTGCCTTAATCCTTGAATAACAATATATATATATAAATCCGGTCGATTCATGAGGTCCCTCAATTTGTCATCCTCCGAAGAGTCAAAAGTCATTGGACATTTGACATTGCTGAGAAGAACCGGTTCCGATACAGAGGCATCATTCATGTTTCTTCTGCAAGCCAACAACAAAGTTCTCTGCTCTCTAGTGAAATCAGGTGGGACATATGCCCAGATATTATTTGGAGAGTGTTAATGCAATCATCAATGGGGATTGTGGAAACTCATGTTTTCTTTTGAGGGAGTACGAGTAATCCATTTTCAGAAGCAAGCATCAGTCGAAGATGTTGCCAGTCCATTTAATTATCAATTGATGTTTCTCCTGATCATGTGGAGTTATTGCGGCACTGTCAAATCAGAAAGTTTTATGCCGCCATGCACAGAAGACCATGTCATTTTGAGCACAATTTGTCTGTTAAAGCAAAAACAAATATCTTGAGAGAGAAGACATAATATGATACTGTTGAATTTGATCCGGTGTCTGAGAAGTCAAGGTATGTGCACTGCAAGATTACATTGTCTTTTCATCGTATGATAAATTTTTATGATTTATGCACTTTGGTGTTTTGACAAGAGTGCTTCTGAGCTTGATTCACTTTTTATGTCCAATGAGGGGCGTGGTAAAAAATCAATGACATAGTCCAGATGAGAAAGATGAACAGTTGCAAGAATATCAGTGATCAGGTGTGAAGGTTAATCAGCAAGAGGCAAGTCAAGTTTTGTGGACGATGTTGTCATCAGCAGTATTAGCAATAAATCATTGCGAGCATAAGCAAGATCAATGAGCAGTGACAATACAGAAGTGATTGTTTGGAGAGTCTGAGAAAAGGGTCGCATCGTCAGTAACTTTCTCATGGAATTTCATCGGCTATTACTTTGTTTTGGGGTAAATCATCATTTTCATTGAAGCATGTGTTTTCCTTGTCTTTTTGTTGTTTTGAAATCAAGAGATGTTTGACATTATTATTTTTTACAAAACATTTTGATCGAACTCCAACATGCAAAATTTGAAGTTCTCATTTTGATTGCATAATTGACTCAACTTGTGTTAAAAGACATGATGACTAAACCAGATGACCGAACAATTTTTGAGCCCATACACTAAGTTTTTGAACCACATCATAGTACTAGGCTTTATTAGTATGCATATTGACATGTAACGGATTTGGTACTTATGGACCCGTGAATCATGACTCTTGCATGTCCAAATCATTGCATTGGACGAGGTCAAAATTTATCAGTTAAAACCAATTTTGCTTGAAATGATTGTTTATTTCCTTCACTATTCTTGTAATATGTATCCCTTGTTAGTCCCAATTTGAGCCTGATATTATAATTTTTTGAAACACCCCACATGGATCACACCCTCACACTGGGGGCAAATACACTGGAGGCAAGTACAATAAGGGACAATAAGAGATTTGTAGTTTGAGGGTACAGTGACAACATTTAGAATCAACAGATGGGGGAATGCTCATGAATGAAAACCCAAAATTGGGAACAATCAAATTAGGATAGGATATGACAAAAACAAAGAGTCAATGCTAAGGACAAGTTCAAAAAAAAGAAGAAAAAAAAAGAAGAAAAAAAGAAGAAAAAATGAGAGGAAAAAAATAAAAAATGAGAGAATATTGAACTATGCTATGTCCGTTTAGTATTTGTGGTCAATCCTCATGAGGGAAGAGATGTTATTAAGATTTTTGAGTCTTCAAGATAAGTTGTCCATCGGAGGAAGATCGTGCGTAATTGTTTTGTTATACTATGTTGAGTACAACAATAGATGAAATAACATTTGATGACAAATGATGATTCGAGTTTTAGTATTCTCCTTTTAAGTTTGAGATTGTCAATGAAAGTTATGACATGGTTGTAGAGATTATTAAAGCATTGGTTGATTGATAAAAAGCACGTTAAGATAATTAACGTATTTTGATGTGGTCTCTTCTACTAAGACAACAAGAGCAAGGGAGTTAATGACTAGATAATGGTGATCCTAAGTCTGTGAAACCCTTAAACACTGTTTGAGCCTATGAATATCCTTTTCTTTTATAGCCATGAACCATAGCCTCATTACATGCTTGTAAAAGTCCTTCTTGATCAAGCGAGCAATTTTAACTGATAAGTGGCGCTCTCAAAATTTGTTAGAGTTTTTCCATAAGGGTTATAATTTCAGGAAAAAGTTGCAAGTTGTTAGGCATATTAATAAGGTAAGTATTGAAAGATGAGGCAAATTTTTCAACTGAACCTCAAGTTTTTACTCAGCTCTAATTGTTTGAAAGCCACAAATCATCACTTCATCATATACCATCAAAGGACATACCCCAAGATCTGAGATTAGAATTGAAACCCAAAACCATAAAAGGCAATTTCAATCTCACAATGAGTCAATTACTGTTTGCAAAATACAAAATATTTACAGGTCTGCATTTATTGAATATTTTGTGTTGGGTATTTGACCAAATGAATTTGATTTTCAACAAATGACATCTCTTTGATTTTATTGCAATGATTAGACTTTGGAAGCACATGATCTTTGAAATCAGTGACTTAATTCTAGAACAAGAAAGACTGGGAGGGAATATTGACCAGATTTGAAGAATTTTTGATATTGACAATTCTTGGTTATGATCGGAATGCTCATCAGTTAGAGACTAGGACGTGGATCTTGATAGGCATGCAAATAATTTCACATCAGCTTGGGGGCAAAGAAGCAAAAGCAATGATTGATTTAGTGAAATTCATCAATGAGCACCAACGGACTCAACTCAGGGCAGCATGGCTTAATAGAGAGTGATGGTTTGATAAGCTCTAACAGTGATTGAGAATAAGATTGCGTTTGAAAGACACCTTCAGATTTCAGAAATATTGTCTTACTCGCAGATTTGTTTGTCTCCAAAGATATTGTTGCATGATTGTATTGTCATAAATATTGAAGTATGCACGCCATAAAGGTTGATCATGAGATAATGGTTGCAAAACTAGTCGAATCAAGGTTCAGTTCACCACATGAATATGGGAGACAGAAAAAACCTTGTTAATGACAATATCATAGTTCTTTGCATTGACAAGAAGAATTTGCTTAGAAGAAACTGAGTCCATGACGAAGAGTTTAAGATTGCATGGCTGAATAGTTGCATCAGTTCAAGGTGAGATTCATCGCATGAATATGGGTGATGGTAGCATTACATCTCCTCTCACAAGCTGGGAGAAATAGCATGGAGCATGAACCGATGAGTTGAGGATGCATTTCTGGACGACTTGACAATTCCATGAAGGTTGATGATGACATACTACAGAAGAAACATGATTCAGTTGATGAAGAAAATTGATTGACTGATTGACAACCGAAGATGAGATCAACATTAGCAAGCTTTGCAATGATTGTTAGCAAAAACACGCAAACCCAAGAAAGTTGATGACTGGTTACACTCCTTCACGAGGAATCAAGCAACACCACACTTGGGGGCAATGTTAAACTTGATAAGCACTAAGAGCAGAGATCATCGCAGATACGCCAGAAGAAGTAATGCGTTTGAGACTTGATGAATGAATGACAAAAAAGCTTTGGAGACTATGCAAAGACATCCCACGACAATAGAGCATCAGAGGAAGGGGACCTATATTTCTCAGGTAAATATACATGCATCATCATGCATTGCATCCCCATCTTCATCATTTTTCATCTGGGCAGGTCACCCATAATAATGAGACCCCATTTTCCCTCCATCTTCCATCCGGGTAGGTCACCCGTAAAAATGAGACCCTTCCATCTTCCAGTCGGGCAGGTCACCCGTCATAATCAGACCCGGGTAAGTCATCTGTCACTATCGAGACTCTTTCATCCGGGCAGGTCACCCGTCATAATCAGACCCGGGTAAGTCATCCGTCACTATCGAGACTCTTTCAACTTGGAGAGGTCACCCGTCATAATCAGACCCGGGTAAGTCATCCGTCACTATCGAGACTCTTTCAACCAGGCGAGTCACCCGTCATAATCGGACCGGGTAAGTCATCCGTCACTATCGAGACTCTTTCATCCAGGCGAGTCACCCGTCATAATCGGACTCGGGTAAATCATTCGTCACTATCGAGACTCTTTCAACTTGGGTAGGTCACCCGTCATAATCAGACCCGGGTAAGTCATCTGTCACTATCGATACTCTTTCATCCGGCGAGTCACCCGTCATAATCGGACTCAGGTAAGTCATCCGTCACTATCGAGACTCTTCTAACTCAGGCGAGTCACCCGTCATAATCAGACCCGGGTAAGTCATCTGTCACTATCGATACTCTTCTAACTCAGGCGAGTCACCCATCATAATTAGACCGGGTAAGTCTTCCATCACTATCGAGACTTTTCTAACTCGGGCAAGTCACCCGTCATAATCAGACACGGGTAAGTCATCCGTCACTATCGAGACTCTTTTATCTAATTTCTTTTATTTGTGTAGGTCACCCATCATAATGAGATCATCTCTACCATTCTATATTATTTTATTTTATTTTATTTTATTTTATTTATTCTTCTTTACAACGCTTACTATTTAAAGCCTTTTACAAGACTTTAGTCGTAAGCATTGTAAAGAGGGGGCATCTGTTGCTACCCAATTTTTGACCCACTTATTTTCATGTTTCGGAAAAAAATAAAAAAAAAGACAAAAATCCAAAAAAATCTTGTTACAGGGGCAAAATTGAATAAATTGAGAATTTAACAGTCAAAATCGTGTCAATTAGAAATGAAGGACCAAATTGGAAGAAGCGCACAAGCTAAAGGCTGACTTTGAATTTTTGCCTTTTAAAATCTCTATAAATAGAGTTGTCCACCCACAAATAAAAGGGACAAAAAAAAATACCTCCATTCAAAAAACCCTAAAACCCTAAGAAAACCCTAAACCCATCTTCTTCTTCTTCAAAGGGCTGCAGCCATGACCTTCACTGAGGCAATTGCAACCCCCACAATCTCTCTTTTCTCACCTCTGTTTCTCTCTTCTCCGACCAGTTTGCTTCCCCTCTTCAACAAACCAACAAAGTCAGCAGCCTCCTTTGCCACAATTTCCTTTTCATTATCCCGTTCTTATCTCTACTTCACACGGTCTCACATTCTCTCCTCCGGCTGGCCTCATCCCTCCCCTCTGCCTCCAACCGTGACAGAGCCCTCACGATCTCTCCTTTCCTCAGCCACGGTTTCACTCTTTTCCTCTCACAGCCAGCACACACGGCCCTACCGCTCCATCTCAGCCTTGCTCTCACCCCTCATCTGCAGCCCTGTTTCCCCTCTCTTTGTGACCGACCCATTACCCCCACTCTCCTCTTAGCCTCCCTTTGCAGACCCTCACAGTCTTCATCTCTGCCAGCCCCGGCCACCCACGATCTCCTTTCCTCTTCCTCTCCAAGCCACCGCAGCAGCCTCACCATGTGCAACCCCACCATCCCGTGAGGAAGGAGAAGAAACAAAGAGGAACGGATCGCCGAGAACAGAGCCCTGATTTGAAGGTAAGAACCAAGTGATTTTTGATGCTCGTTGCTGGGTGTATTTCGCTTTATTTTGCAGGTTGTTGAGACACCCTCGCCGGCGAGAGGAAGGGGAAAACAGAAGAAGAAGACGAAGAAGAAGAAGAAGAAGAAGAAGAAGAAGAAGAAGAAGAACGACCGAGAAGGATAGATCTCCGATCTGAAGGAGAAGTGACCTAGTTGCCGTTGTGTTTGTTTGTGTGCTTTGTGCTGTGTTGCAGGTCACCATTGGAATCGTCTCCAGCGAAAGAAGAAAGAGAGGGGACAGATTCGTCCCCGTCCAATTGTTCACCATGGCGCGTGAACCCACGCGCCGCCAGTGATGGCGGCGCGTGGGTAGACGCGCTCACCCGATCCATCATCCATTGTTCCGAAGCGCCTTTGTAACCTTTTATGTAATTTTCTTTTTTTTATGTCTTTGTGTTTATTTGAACTCTTATTGTATTTTTTTATTAGTTAAAGAATGTAATGAAAGATATGAAAACAACAATGTGTGTGAGTTGTATTTTATTTTTAAAATGTGATGAAAAAGAATAAAAAAGATTGTGTGGGTGTGTGTTGTGTTTTATTTATTCTGTATTATGTTTTTTTGTTTGGATAAATAAATTCCAAAAGATTATTATTTAAAATATTCAGCGGGAATAATAATAATCAATAAAATTCACTGGATATTTTCTAAGCAGTGATCGATTTCTTTTTTTATTGTAATATTTTTGTGAATAAATACGATTTATTGAAGCATTTTAAATCACATTGAAATAGACAATGCAACTTACCTCAGGTAAGGCGTATTAGGGGTGCTAATACCTTCCCTCTACGTAACCGATCTCTTACCTTGAATCTCTGAGCAGACCAGTACAAATCGGGTGTTCCTAGCGACCCTCAACAACAAGGTGGCGACTCCTCTTCAACTCCACATTCGAGAGCCAGGATCCCTCCCGAGACGCCGCGCGGGGACGTGCGACAAAATACATTTTATATAATAATATAATGAATTAATCAGATAACAAAAAAAAATTTGTCTTCGAATTTTAATTTTGTACTTAACACAATAATAATAATAATAATAATAATAATAATAATAATAATAATAATAATACTAATAGTAATAATAATAATAGTAATAATAATAATAGTAATAGTAATAATAATAATAATAATAATAATAATAATAATAATTTAATTGTTTTTCTTACTTACTCTTTTGTTAATGTTTTTTTCTCCGTATAATTTAATAATTTTTATTGTTTTGACAGTGATGGCAATGATATTTTTTTTAATTTTGTTAAAGTTTCTAGGATATTTTTAGTCTTTCATTAATTATATGTTCTAATATTTATTGGATATTATCTCATAGGAATATATATATAGGGAGAAGAAAACATGACCTAGGACTTTTTGAATAAAAAATAATAATTTCATTTTAAAATTAATATTGAAATTTGGTACTCTTTTGTTTATGTTTATTTCTTAAAAACAAATTTACAATATTTTCATTTTTAATATTTTAAATATAATATTGCGAGGGAAAAAATTAAACTAAAAAAAAACAAATTTACTTAGGTTATCTACAATTAAAAAATATAAGGGTCACTTTCCATTTTGATTACATAGATTTTATCAATTATAATTATAGTAACTAAATATTAAAATAATAAAATACAATACATATAAAAGCAATAAATTTTCTACATAGATAAAAAAAACCACCGCATCATGCGGGTATACCGCTCGTAATTACTAAAATTAAACAAATACTTGGGTGACGGAATTTTTTATACTTTTTAATTTTTCTTACAAGGATGTTCTCTTTATTTTATTATAACTTTTTTTGTAATTCTTGTGGGGTTAGGGGTAATTAGATTTTCTAATATATTTATATAAAATATATTTTAAATAATAAAAAAAAAGCTAGCACATGTCTTACACCAACAAGTGGCTAATCCATTTGAATGACGTGTGCGGTGTCATCAAGCTTATTTATGTATAGTTAAACGTGAAAATATTTTTGAAAATACTTTTCATTCAGAAATATATTATAATAATATTTTTTAAATTATTTTTGATATTAACTTATTCTTGAATATTTTGTTTTGGTTGGGAGCAAACATAGCTATTTCTAGGTTATTTTCAACCTCATGACTAATGTCATGGGTTTGAAAAATTAGACTAGATTGACTTCAATCTTTTTTAGGTTCTTTTTTTTATTATTTTATCCTTCAATATTGGTTTGGTTGGAGATTGACATCATTTATTTATTTCTTCAACTTTTTTTCTATGAAATTATCTCAATTTCATATATTATGCTATAAATTCATCAAATTCACTAAGGTTGACTTGAGGTTTTTTTTCTTGCGTTGATTTTCTTATAAATTTTAACTTTTTTTAATATATCCCCTCAATATTAGGTTGGTTTCAGAGTTCTACTTTGTGATTTTATTCAATTGTTTTTTACAAAAGGTTATCATGGTCTCACAAGTAGGTAATGGATTTAGTGTTCTCGCTTGGATAAATATGGTCAATTCTTTTTTTTTTTTGCTTTAATTTGTTTTTTAATAAAACTTATTGTTATTCAATTTTATTTATTAGGAATTGAGGTCTAGGTTTTTTTTCTTTATTTTTGCTTTCATTGAAGTTATTTTGTTCTCATTTAACTTTTACTTTATTAACAAATTAGATCACTACAACTTTTAAGAGTATTGTAAAGATATGTTTCTATGATATTTACTAGTAATCATCTATTGTGTCATTTTTGGATTTTTTTTTTGTTTATTTATTGTCAATATCTTGTCATCTAATCATATTATTAGACTAGTCAAGTTTACTAAACTCAATCAAGTTAATGACCAAGATTTCATTTTTTTTTAGAACATTTATATCACATTGACAATTTTCTTACATGGAAAAACAAAGTAGGTTGGCATACAACGTAGCACGAGCCACTTATATAGTAAATCAAAATTGTTTTTTTATTAAGCCTTTAGACACATTGTATCAAGGTTATAAATGTCTTTAAACACATTATCCCTTTAGACAAATTTATATCACATCGACAATTTTCTTACATGGAAAAACAAAGTAGGTTGGCATGCAACGTAGCACAAGCCACCTATATAGTAAATCAAAATTTTTTTTTTATTATGCCTTTTGACACATTATATCAAGATTATCAATACTATTATAGTTGTTGTTCTGATCTTTGTATTGGTACAAAATATTTTGGTTTCGGAGCATTTCGGCGTACCATTTCGGGGTTGTACTGTTCATATATAATATTATATATATATATATATGAAAAAAAATTAAAATATTAATTTAACAAACATAATTAAAATTCAAGATAAATTAACTTTAAATTATACAATATAAACACAAAGTCAAACAAACATAATCTCAAAATTTGAAACACAATCACAAGTTAATCAAAATAAGGAAGATTTTAAGGCCGGAACGGTACCGAGACGTTCCGGACAGAATTTGACCTATATTTTAGGAATAGACCGGAATGAAAACCGAGATGAAAACAACACTGTTTTGTCTCAGCTTTTTTAATGGTAACGTTCCGGGCGGGAACTGGAAGGGAACAATATTGACAACCCTGCATTGTATTGTTTACATATTGGAGCGCTATATTGATGTGGAAAAGATAAATTTTTATCCATTACGTGAATTTTTAATTTTTTTTAGTCCTCAAATTTTTATCTTCATCACATACATACAGTTCATGTGTGTGTGAGAGTGAGGACTGAGTTGATGAAAAATGGCAAGGAAAGAGAAAGCATTGAAAGACCACATTACGTAAAATATGATCTTTAGGGGTAAAAACTCATCAAGATAGTTTTTCAATTACTGAAAATAACAGAAATATTGCTACAGTAGACAACATGTCGTTTGCCCAATATATATAAATACAGGAGCATGAGCTTGGTCAAGGCCCTTTCCTATTTTGAAGCTAGACAAGCGGGTGTGGTCTCTAAGGTCATAAGGATTTTATATTTAATTTAAAATAATTTTTTATTCAAATTAATAATTACATTGCTATTTAATAAATGATTTGATCATTTCATGCTTTTTAAATGAAATTATGTTTTTTTCTTATATTTACAATCACTTTTTAATCAATTATATAGACTAATATGTAAAAAAAAGGCCATCAATATTCAATGAGAATTAATTAGTTATATAATTTTTATATATAGATGTTATCATGAATTAATTATTCTTTGATATTCTTGATATAGTTATTTAAAATTATGAAAACTTTCTTTTTTTAAAAACTTTCTTTTTATATTATGATGAATATTTTCTTTAAAAAACATAAGTTCAATTATTTTCCCACTTGTTAATTTAAATCATTTAGATTCTCATGATTTTTTATTTGAAATTACTTTTCATTGAAAAAGATATTTTCATTGAATAAAAATAAGCAAGGAATGGAGGCTTTGACTTAAAAAAAGGCATCTTCTCTTTCAAACTCATACCAATATTTATTTTAATCGTTATATAATTAAATAAAAATTAACTTTAAAAATTCTCCCGCAATATTGAGCAAGTATAGTCCAAGGCACCATTTCCTGAAGTCAAACGAGTGATATCACTAACTGTGTATGATGTGGACCCAGTATGCTGTCTCTTGATCTTCAGACATGACTATACGCCATTACTCTTATTAAGGCCCATGAAGGAGGGCCCATGAAACATCATACGTAGTTCACCGTTGGTTGCTGTAAATATGATGTTTACATGTGCTCGAAGTCTTACAAGTAGAAGAGGTGGGTGGTGATGAATGTAACTGGCGGTGGAGGTAGCACGTGATACGATGAACTGTCACGTTTCAGGGGGTGGTGGTTGTGACCGTTGGGGTGCATTAAATGCTTGTGCATGAGATGGGATGCTGCGTGCTTGCTGTGGTCCTTTCTTAGAGGAGTCGTTTTGTCAGGTTTGAATGTAATTTTATTGCTAGTTAAACATGGAATTCCGCGTGTGGGAGGACTGAGTTTGCCTTCTAACTGTTATTTTGTTTTATTTTTAAAATATGTAATATAAAAAATAAATCTCAATAACAATATTTACTACATTCTTAAACAATATATATAACCATGACAACTTCACTGTATAACCAGGAATAATATGTCTGGGCCACAAGTACTATATATTTTTGTCCTTGAGATAAGCCAGATCTAATCAAGTAAATGATTAATCTAATAATTTCCTAACTATGGTATATATAACCATATGATAAATTTGGGGGCCATGGTCTCATGAGAATAACAGCATCGCACATTCTCTATTCAAATCACCCTATGCATGAAAAACTAGTAGTCATGAGAAGTTATTTTCTTATATATATATATATATATATATATAATTTTGAGTAGTTTGTGAGTCTCTAGTTTTAATGTGCCGGAACATAAAAATCTTGGAGTTTTCATTTGGCATCCCAATCTAAACTATGAAAGACTTGTAAGTTATAAAGGTAAATAAGGGATAGTATAAATTTGACAAAGCTCCATGAAAGTTTTTTTTTTTCTCTGCGAAGAAACTCCACCCTTCATAAAACGTATTTTGTAGGTCTCAATCTCTTACAAAAATACATATCCTGATTCAAATTCAAAACTTACTGTATATATAAAACATCCTCTACCACCATCAAGCTCCACCTCCTGAAGACCACCATCAAAGCTTATTTAAAGCAACACTGTATTATATACATAAAAGCATATTTAAATGATTAAAAAGATGTGCTGTTTTTATTGCCCATGTAATAGCATACTAGATTATTTACTTGTGGCTTTAATAAAAATACCAAATATATAAAAATATCTAGACCGATTTCCCCGGTATTGTCATTAAAATCTATATTGTTCATATTTAAAAAATCATGACCCAACTCTCTGTTTAAGTTAGATATTAAATAAATAAAATTGTGTGAAGATTATTTTAATGTCACCTAGTCTATTGAGCAAGTTCAAAGAAAATAATTAAAGTACAAAAAGAAAAGGAAAACAAGCTCAATTCACCATAGTTATTTTGACAAACTCACGAACCAGATTTTAGATTATTAGATTGAGTTAGTTTTATATATATTATTATATAAATAAAGAAATAACCAATAATAATAAAAACTTGAACGAGCAAGCCTCTTACAAAACAGTCTTGACATGTCAGCTTGAGACATGCATGAACTCTTGGCCAACATTTTTTTTATAAGGGTCACATGTGCTTTTGTTTTTATAAAATAATAAATAATAAAAAATTATAGTGTTCTCATCATCGCTCGCTCGGATATGTGACCTTTAAGAAATTAGCTTAATAAATATGATATTAATTTATTTATCTGGTTCATTGTGGATTTAAACAATTAAACCGAACTATATAAATCATTTAGTTGATGTTTTGTCTATATAAGAGAGCATTGCTGATGATTAGCAATGCAACCCAACTGAAGATTTATGAAAACTAATATCAAATGAATAACAATAAAGCTTTTATAACACACACACACACACACACACACACACACACACACACATATATATGTGTGTGTGTGTGTGTGTGTGTATGTGTGTGTGCGTGTGTCAAAAATGCTCTCTCTTAAATTAGTATCAATTAATTTAACCATTCAAATCCCTGTAATGTTCCTAGCCGCCGGTGGATATATGGACAAGCTTGATACCCACCGTCACGACCACTCAAAGCTTGATAATGGGAGGCCATGGTTTGTCTTTACTATAATAACGCTTATTTTTATCCTTTTTTCTTTCTCTGAATTATTGTTTCTCGGTTTTCAATTTTTTTTATGTGAAAAGTAAATTAAAAAAGTATTATTTTTAAAAATAAATGCTCCTATAATTCTAAATAAAATGAGATGCATATCTCTTATCAATTATCACTTTTGATATTATCAGTTAGTTATCGTATCATTAACACAAAACCTTGAGGGTTGCAACCTAATGATTCGACTCTAAGTGTATTTTTTAGAGATCATCCGTTTGTTCGAGTCTCATAACACTCAAGGCTACTAAAAACAAGTAACAAATCATTTATTTTATAACCATAAAATTAATCGAGGTATATACAAGTTAGTTATCCCGGAGATCCATGTTACAAAAACAAAGTCATTAACATCTTCCGAGCATAAAATCATTAGAGATTATGCGCGTTATTCCCATAGAAATCAAAAGATAGCCTCCCCACGATCATTGGATGCCACTACACAAGAGTAGTAAGAGAAAGTAGAAACACATTCCCAATAATTTTGGATGGTAATTTGACCAGACCCTATTATTAGTATTGAAAAGTTAAGTGGAAAATATGCCCTAAACTCAAACAACAAAACTGACCTTTGAGCTCAATGATTCGTGAAAGCAATGAAAATCACTTTTACCTCAAATCAAAACATAGCATGAAAGTTAGAAAGCAGAAGTAGGGTGGCCCCACGGGACTAGCAATGAACTACAACTGGTTTATATGAGACAAATAGCATCCAATTCCCATTGCCCGGCCTTAAGTTTCAAAATTTTATGACCCAAAACTCTGCGCACCACCGTACCGATCCTGACGCTCCTCCACATGTGGCCCTACAGCCCCCGTGGGATTAGATGCCTCCCCAGATGTTTACAAATTGATCATTGACAAAAAAAATAAAAATAAGGGGGTGTGAAAACAGTGTCTGACCGCCTTTGGCTTCCTTCTTACCATCCCATCGCCCGCCTGCTATGTACGGCCTTACATAGCATCATGTGGACCCCGCTCTAGATTTTTCCTTACTGGCTGTGGCTGCTGCCTTTCAAAGCAGGCTCTGCTGATATTATGCCAACTTCTGTCCCATCCCAGATTCAGTGACGGGATATAAAAAAAAACAGCCGTTGAAGATAATTTAGAAATTTATATCTCAAAGATTAATTTAATGTAAAAATGATAAACTTATTTTTAAAAAATAAAAATAAATCATCTGAATATTTACAATATTTAAAAAAACAGCTTTTACCCGAGTACACGTATTAACGGTAACAAAGCGGTGAGAAGTTTTGGGCGTGTCAGGTTTTCTTTCCTCTGGAAACCCAATATCTTTATCACAAATTCCAAGCGAACCGAAAAACGATACCACCACCACCACCACTAGCATCCGATTTTTCTCTCAAAACTTGGTATGGGTTCTTAAAAGAAGTGGAAGCTACTCCACTTCTACGGTACCACCCGCGTGTTGCTACTCACTTGATGTCAAAATCAACCATGATTTTTTATGTCACTCTCAACCTTTTTCTTTCTTTTTTTCTTTCCCAAAAAATTCCCAACCTGGAAAAGAAAAGGTAAAACACAGACAGACAGTAACAAAAACGACATTTCTTGTCGCTTAACGACGCCGGAAAATGATTAGTTTATGGGTGCCTCCCCCCGCCGGGCGAGCAGTCAACGGCAAACATTTTCCAAACAAGGGGGGTCCCGGTTAGTAACGTCTCTCTTTCTAGTGAAAAAAGAAGACGCGCACACGTGCACTCGATGCCGATTTAGAAAGCCGAGCTCTATTATATATATACACACACACACAGCCTGCAGCTCCTGTACAGCAAATACAATTCATAAAGAAAGATACCTCGACATTTCTTATCTTATATAATATGCTACGAGATTACAGAGCACCCTTCGCAGACAGCATCGCTGTGCTTTCAGATCCCAGCAAAGCTTATATGGCAGCCATGAATTTTTAAATGCACGGGCATCGGGAGGGAGGTCAGATAATATGCTGAGAGAAAGAAAGAAAAAAATAAATAATAGATTGAACGACGAACAACAGCTATATTCATTTAATTATTTATACAACATGAATCATGTAAAAACTCTTTTCCTCCTTTCCAAGTCTTGTTGATACGCTGGAAAATTGCTCAGTTTTCCCATTTTCTATAACAAAGCTATCTGGGAAAGAGAAAGAGACCTGTCTCCGAGAAACCCTTGAAAATGCAGGAAACAAAAAAACACATATATGTATTTGCGATGTCACTTTGATCATCACCGGGAAACCGACTCAGCCAGTCTCCCGATTTTCTCAACAAGTTCAGGCGATAATTTCTTCACCGGTTTCCTCTCCTTCTCCGCTCTAAAATCAAACCCCAGAGCATCCGATACCTCCTCCGCGCTCCACCCGGATTTGCGGAGCGAGTCCGAAAACCGATCCACTTTCAAAAGCAAAGCATCTAGGATTGCTTGGTTATCTAAAATTACCATTTCACCCTCGAAGAAACCCGATGCTGATACTTGAACCATTTCCTCGATGTCGGACTCCCTCCACCCGCCTTCTCTCAAAACCGACCCGATTTGCTGTATATAGTCCCCCACCCAATTCGGTATTTTGGATCTTGGCATCTCAAAAAACCGTTCGGGCGACGAGGATCCCGATGAAGACGATGCTGAATTCCTCCTTCTCCTGTCCACTACCGCGTCACTCCAAAACTCTACCCATCTGGGTGTTCTCGACCCGTTCACCAGACCTGCATCCAAACTCTTCCGCGAGAGATCACTAGATAAACCAGTGGATCTCTCACTAACAGACTTTTGCTTTTCTATAGTAATCTGCTCAGATTTCGAGCTCCGGAACAGAGACCCACGGTAAAAAAAGTCTGATAGGTCCAACCCGCAGCAAAAGATTCGATTTTCATCGACAAAGAAAATCGGGTTACCCGCTAATGATGGTTGACAAGGAATGTAGCAGTGATAAAAAATGGGAATCAAAAGAGGGGCTTTTTTAAGCGAGCTTCTGGCGACCCGTAAAGCCTTTTCCGGGTCGGTAGGTCTCGGGCCCCAAGATTTCGACCATAAAGTGTTTCGTGCAATTTGGAAGCAAATTGCAGCGATGGGAAGGTCTAGAGAGGCGCGTAGGTGGAGGCGTGCACCTGCAGAGCGCCAGTCGGGGAATCCTGGGCCGACAGGGAGGCCTGCAGAGAGGATGGCGTGGAGGTCAGGTGGGAAAGCGAAGCCGAATTCAGCTTCGGAACGAGCGAATTCAGAATCGGTAAGACCGGGCTGGACTTGGATACCAGAACTGCGCAAATGGGTTATTACTTTATCAGCTAATGAGGAGAAAGAAAGGAGGCTGTTGCGAGCTGGGAGAGTTGTTGTCGTTGATGGGGCAGCGGCTCGAGCAGAGAGACGGCGTAAACCGGCAATATGGGCCGGGTTAAGGCCGGTCATTCTCCGGTCCACGTCTACCATTGTTGTGCAGTTTGGGATAAAGTGTGGAAATGGGTTGGTTCTTGATTAAGAGAAAAGGGGAAAGGGAAAGGAGGTTGGTGTTTTGTTTGAGATTTTATTTATATATTGTTAGCGGGATCGGAGTCTTGAGAAGGAGTGTATTTTTTAAGGTGGATGGCAGAGGGAGAGAGAGAGATGGAGAGGGGGGAGGAGGAGGAGGAGGAGCTTTCTTTTTTAAAGAAAGGTCGGGTATTTATAGCTGTTTAAGTGAGCTGCCTGCTTGTTTCCGATTTTGGTTTACTCGTGGGTTTTTTACTTTAAATTTCCGCCTTTTTTCTTAGTATGGTTTTTAAAAAAATATGTACAAATAGCATACTTTTATAAATATATATATATATTACGAATTACGATTGGAAAACATAACTTTTATAACTTATTGTTAATTAAAAAACAACATTAAAATAAAAATAAATGGTCAGAGGAGACAAAGGAGAGAGATCTTAGATATAAACCCTTTGAGATTTAAAAAAAAAAAGATAAGCAATTTAAAATAAAAATGAGTTTAAAACTTTAAATATGTGATCAATAGGTAAGTACAAAAAAAGAAGGAATGCTATGAAAAAATATCAGTGTAAATCCCGCATGAAAATCAGTAACTGTTATCGTGAAATAAATGTTTATTGATCCATGTGTGCTTGGATGATGATTTGAAATGGATTTATTTATTTTCTTTAATTGAAGCGGAGTTTCCAATATACTTGGACTAAGATAATAGCTCTAAGGGAGGTTTAGTTGATTAATGGAAGATGTTTTTCAGAATTTGTCATAGGAATTGAGAGATTGTTATAATTCCTTAAAGAAGGGCTTTATAAATAAAATTGGATAAATGATGAGGGATGACAATTTGTATTGGCAGAACCTATTAATACGAATAAATTCAAAGATAAAACCAAAAAGAAAAGAAAGAAAGAAAGAAGCAGTTTGGGAGCAAAAAGAAATCAGATAGGAGTGGTAGAGTCGAGTCGAGTCGAATGAGAAACAGAGACACCTTCTTAATTTCTCTGCTTTTGCTTCTGGTCTGAAGAATAGGTGGCCCAAGAGAAATCATGTGTATGTTGACAGCCAACAAAGATAAAGCTAATAACCATAATGCTAACGTTAAACGCTTTCTACTAAGCAAATAACTACTTTGGTGCTCACCACCACTTCATCACATTTTCTTTTCTAGGGTTTGTTTTGGGCTATAACGATTAAGGAGAAGGTTTTATTCATGGCAGTATGACTCTCCTCTACCCCTCGGGCCACTTGAGATATGGTAGTTTAAGGCTCATGGGATCTTGACTCTTGATGTTAAATAACATTTTCCATCCATTCATTGAAATGTAGGCAAAACACGATTGGGTGGTCTTTGTATTTTTTCAGTACTAATTTGATCTCTTCAAGTTCTAATTGTGTCCCAATCTTCTAATCCTCATGAATTGATTCCCACCACAAACCTGGTTTTTCTTTCATCAAGTCAATCAAACCTATAGAAAATTTAATTAAGTTCTTGAACTTAATTAATTACTTTTATTTTAGTTATATTGACTTTTAACTTAACTTTACTTTTGATTAATCCCTTCAATTAGGCTAATCACATTTTTAATTAAGTTCCTGAACTTACTTATTTTGAAAGTCTGCCTTGATCTTTAATATCTTTCTATAATTTGATATGAAATTCTCATTGCTTTTCAACTAGACCCTCTACTTTTGCAATTACACTCTCAAATTAGACACTTAATTTCATTGTGTTTTTCAACCTTAGAATAAATCCATTTTTTTATATAGTAAAAGAAATATGGTTTTTTTTACTTAAGAATCTTGATACTTCTAAAAAGTATTCTATTTGGATGGATTTAGAGACTCTCATATGCTCAAGGTTACTATTTTTATAGGGAAAATATGTCAAAGAGTATTACAATTTAAGAACAAGTTTGTTTATTCTTGTGTTTGGTATGATATGTGTATTTTTAAATAGAAACTATGAACTTCTTACCTGAACCCGAGAGATTTATGAAATATACCTCTTGAACCCTATCTTCTTGTTTGAAAGAGAGGGGTGGGGGTGAAAAGTTATTTTACCCTTGCACTGTTAACAAGGAATAAATACTTCATACACATATATTAATGAAAATAAATATCTCTTACACAAACATTAATAAAAGATAAATCTCTAGCATAAATATTAATGTGAATTATATATCCCTTGCACATGTATAAATAAGATGAAAATATGATAGACGAGTACAGACTGTTGTATACCTAAAGGTGTAGATAAAACAAAAACCAAAAATACTAGTTATTTATACCTAGGCTATAAAGCCTAAGAGACATTTGGATGTACTATGAGCATAAACTCGATTCTTAAGCCCAGAATAAAGAGGAGTGCACCTGACCCTGAGACTTACGAGTAGGGCTTTTACCTATAAGTGCCAGGTGTGTGCCTAATTTTGAGGCTTGACCACGGTGCCTGTGCCAACGAGCGCTATGCATATGCATGGCATTTGAGCTTAAGCAGCACATTATCTTATAACTTACACTAGAACATGATTTTCTACAGTAAATTAACAATAATTTCATTGTTCATCTAGATTCAGAGATATTGTGGATTGAAATAATAAAATTATTACTTTACCCCTCTGTTTTACTATTTTTTAACCCTGGGTCCAGGGATACTTTTGATTTTTTGCCTTTCTATGCACAACAAAATAATCATAATACCCATGGATAAGACAAAAATGCACAATTGTCACTGGGGGCATTAACGTTATTGCACATAATTTATTAAATGGCTAAATAAGAAAATACCCCATAATAAGATAAAATTGAACGGTAAACTCAGGGGTCAGTAAGGTAACCACATTTTTTTTAAATGGCCAAATACATAAATACCCCCATATAAGACAGAATCCAAGAGTTTGTTGCAGGGGTGTGTCGATAATTTACTATTTTTTAATATATATTATGACGCAGTACTGTTGGCGTGTCATTCGTTTCCTCGCGCACACAGATTTCGAATGTCATGTACAATGGTTTTTGATGTGCAAAAATACCCTACCGATGTCTAGAATTATTCTTTGTCATGTTATTTTCCTCATGGTGCGGGCGTGGGGGTCTAAGATAATCGGAGACTTGTCAGTGGTCAGTTGAAGTTTCCCCCCTTTTCTCTCTTGCGTGCAAAAGTACCTATTAGCCCTCACTATTCATTAACTTTTCATTGTAGACCCTGATCTTGTAATTATTTTTTATGGTCCTTATTTCTGTTATATATATTTTGATTTGTTTCAATTTGGTCCTTCAAGTGCAAATGATTATATATTGTAGTTTCATTTTGGTCTTCTTTCTTTTAATTTTCCAATTCGTTTGAACTCTTTAATATTTTCGGTATCAAAAGTTTTGATTTGTTTCAATTGAATACTTCAATTCAAATTGATTCTATATTTTAGTTTCATTCTATTCCTTGTCTTTTAAATTATGGTTTTGTGTTAAATTCTTTAATTTTTTCACTATCAAAATTTTGATTCATTTCAATTTTGTCATTAAAATGAAATTTATTATATATATGTTTTCCATTCCAACCCTTATACTTTTAATCTTGTATTTTATTTTAATTTCTTTATATATATATATATATATTTCATAAATAGTTCCTATTTTTATGTATGTTTATATGTACATGCTCTTAGTTTTTGTTTCTAATTTTTATTATTTCCATTGTTATTAAAGATTTTTTTTATGTGATGTTTAAATTTTAATTTGTGTTGATGATCATTTTAAAATTGATATTTATTATATTTATTTATTCTTCAAGGGAATTTTTTAATATTTTTAATATTCATTTTTGTTTTGTTATTTATTTTTCATTCAATTTATTTTTGTTAATATTATTAGGTGTTTAAACTAATTTTTATAGATAAGACATTTAAAATAATGATAATTATTATATATAAAAACACCTTTTCTTCTTCTTTTAATTAACAAGTATGGTCAAAACACCTTTTCTTCTTCTTCTAATTAATGCCATTCATGTACCTACAATCTCATAGACTCTACATCTACTTCTATCTAGCAAGACAGAGTGGTTAGTGTGAATATTTTAAATGCCATTTATGTTTGTAGGGCTAAATTAGTCGATTAGCACATAAATTGTTTTAGAATAATAATAATACAGCAGCATAAAAATTTACATTACTGTCCTTTTTTAAAATAAAAAAAAACGTATTTGGGAAGTAAATGTCTTTGCTCGTGGCCCATACACGACTAGAAATTGTCCCTACTAATTAAGAGTTGACTTTCATCCCAGAAGCATGACTTATGAGTAGCGTACAAGTGACTGGAGTATTTTATATATATATATATACTGGAGTATTTTATATATATATATATATATTATTAAAAATGAATGTCAAGGTTAGTTTTGTATGTATTTCAATTAATTAATTTTATGAGTTATAAAAGTAATAATTCTCGTATTAACAGCTACATGTTCTGAAATTGAGTTTCCAAAGAAATTTTTTTAATCTTAAATTCTGACTACTAGCCAACTGGATGGTTACTTTCATCATCAGGTGTTGCAAGCGTACTTGATCAGGTCACCGGAGTATGTGCGTACGACGACTGATGTTAATGAAAAGTCAAACAGTTGGCCCTCTCCATCTTTACCGAGCTCATGATGAAGAAGAGCCTAACTCAAACTGACCGGAGAACGAAAATCAAGGCAAACCGCACATGTCTGGCTTCCTTTTTTCATCAAGCAAGAGTGTAACTCAAAAGTAAAGAAAAGTGTGTGCAAGGCTTATCTCCTGAAATTCTCGGTGAAGATAGGCGAGTTTGTTTATTGGAAATTGAATTTTTTTGGAAAATAAATTTCAAAAAAATAAATTACTGCAAATTGAATTTCTGAAAAGTGAATTCCAATATTTGGCAATGTTATGGAAAATGAACTGGAAAACACTTTTCAGTATTTGTTTGTGTTATGAAAAATAAACTGGAAAATATTTTATTAATAAATTAATTTTTTTTCAAGTTTATTAAAATAATGAGATTGCCAAAGTGATATTAATCCAATATTGAAAATGTCCCCCATTTATAATGTAACCTCCACTTAGTTCCTCAAAGTATAAAATTCAATTGCATTACCTAAAACTCTTAGCTTTTAATCAACATTATTCTAGCTTTCAATATCAATAGGGACACTTTTCAACTAACAAATTCTACTCATTTCACAAGTGATAACAAAAACAAATATTCATTCATTCAGATTTCTTGTAAGTGAGTGATTTGTAGAAAATCACTTCAATAAATATAGTTTTATTGTTGTTATTTTGATACCATTAACTGATAATGATGTTGGCATGCATAAATTAATGAATCACACATGTAAATCTTCATCTTGTTAAGTGGTTTCTAAGGGAGAGAAATATGGAGTTACATTGAGTAATTAGCAAAGATTCCAGGATAACATTACTTATTTTGAACATTCTAGTTTTAATTTAAAATCTAGTTGGGGGAGGCTAATAAGGTTAGACTTTCACTAGCCAATTCTAGCAAGTCACTAGAGTATATAGGGATTAGTGTATATATCGATGAATTAAAAAGGGTCGCCACTCATTAGGACTCACATCAAAATGTAATTATGGTATATGATTGTAATAAATTTATAAGGCTATATAGGATTCTTGAACTATACCTATCTTATAATATGGTTAGTGACCATTAATACCCTGCTATAAATAATCAAGGAAATTCCACTCATGCTTGTGAATTGGTTTAAAAAAAATCATCGAAAAACAAAAACAAAAACAAATTATTACACAGATTAAGAAATTCATCAATAAGTTGAATATAAAATTCAAACCAATTATATCCCCTCTCTTCCCTCTCGTTTCTTCCCTCGTGTCCGTCTCTTCTCAATTTCTTTCATATAGACAAATGAAATTCAAATCAAGAAATCGACAAATGAAATTTCTTCCCTCTATCTTCTATCTTTTCTGCCATCCGAGCATTCTTCTTCTTCTTCTTCTCAAACTTTCAATTTCTCAAAATCTTCTCAATAAAATTCAAACTCATCTTTCTTTCCTTTTCATTCTCTCTTTTTTTTCCTTTTTCCAAACTGATTTACGTTAAAAGAATTAAGTATTCCAGTGTAAATTATATATATATATATATATATATATATATATATATCAATTTAAGCCATATATAAATTAAATAAATATTAATATCATCTTGTTATTGTTGGGTAACGATCAACCCTCCAATTAGTGTTATAGTTTTATAATCGAGCTAGCATATAGAATATCTATCAATTTATCTAAGAGAGATCCAGCTCCCAATGTGATTCATCAACCGCTTACCAATTATAATTAAATTACCAGTGCGGCTAGCTAGGCTTTATAGGAATTAATCATGTCTGTGAAGTAGTTATATTTTAATCAATATGTATTTTTATAATGTTTCAAGAATATTATTGTAATTTATATTTTAATCAATATGTATTTAAAGAAAAAAGGAATCTGGACTGAATAATGTATTTGAATTTCTTAGATACAATCAATTTTTCAGCTAGTGAACACTAAGTTGTACATGAAGAGAATTTATACTTCAAATACTAATCCTACCGTTGTTAATACAAAAGGAAAGTTTAATGTTTTCCTTTTGTATTAACGAAGTATAAGGTAAGTAGTTGTTGAGTTTACAATAGGGAAAGTTCCGTTGAAATTAAATGAAAAAGGAAACAGAGGAGATAACAAAGGATAGAAGATTTACTACTCGTGTAATTAGCGGATCTTCTTTTAATCCGTGGAGATCAACCATTAATTGGAGGGTAGATTACCCACCGATTTGCTGCAACATTTGCCCGTTGGTGTCAATTGATTTTCCATCGATTTGTTGCAGTATTTGCCCGTTGGTCAATTGATTTTCTACATGATTCATTCAACTGTTACTGTTTGTAGGTTGCCGTTACTGTCTGTGGGCTGCTGCATACTTGTTCCTTTAACACCTTCCCGCAAACTTTGCCGGGGCTGGAGGCAAAGTTTGGAGCAAAAATACTCGAAGAGTGGCTTTTGATAATGGCTTGGTGAAGAGGTCGGCAAGTTGGTTGTCCGAGGAGGCGTGTTAGGTGACAAGCAATCCTTGCGCAACTCGTTCGCAGTACAAAGTGATAATCCAACTCGATGTGTTTGCTCAGGACATGGAATACTGGATTTATTGTCATATGGAGAGCACTTAAATTGTCGCAATAGAGTGTAGGCGGGGATGATAAGGGAACACGCAAATCGTTGAGAAGAAAACCGAGCCATGTGAGTTCAATTCTTTGTGTTAGTCATTGCACGATATTCGACCTCTGTACTTGACCTAGAAATCGTATGTTGTTTCTTTGCACACCAAGAAATAAGATTCCCCAAGAAATGTACAATATCCTGTCGTGGATCGTCTTGTTGTTCTACATCCGACCCAATCTGCATCCGAAAAGCACAAAGATCAAGTGTAGTGTGGGAAGAAAAAAATAAACCTATATTAATGGTTCCTTTGATATAACGTAAAATACGTCGAACCATTTTTAAGTGTGTGTTTGTGGGAGCATGCATGAATTGTGAAACATAATTGACACTAAATAATATGTCAGGACGCGTGAGTGTTAAATACTGTAAAGCTCCAACGATACCGCGATAGTAGCTTGGGTCTTCCAGAAGTAAATCATTGGAAGGCATTTTTGTTTTAGACTCAAGAGGAGTACCCATAGGTTTACAATCAACCATGTTGGAGCGTTCAAGTAAAGTTACGGCATAGTGAGATTGAGATAGATGTAGGCCGTTTGTTGTTGACGTGACTTCCATTCCAAGGAAGTGATGTATAGGTCCTAAGTCTTTCATTGCGAATTCATTACTGAGGATCAAAATAAAATTGGACACAATTGTTGGTGTTGACCCGGTAATCAACATGTCATCCACATAAAGGAGCAAGATTAAGGACCCATGATCTGAATGAAAAATAAACAATGAGGGGTCAGATAAACTGCAAAAGAAACCATATTTAAGGAGAAAAGTACTAAACCAATCAAACCAAGCACGTGATGCTTGTTTAAGGCCATAGATAGACTTCTGTAATTTGCAGACGTGTGACGAATGTTGAGCATCTGCCATTCCTGGTGGTTGCTGCATGTAGAGATCTTCAGAGATGGTGCCGTGTAAAAAGGCATTTTTAACATCTAATTGCCGAATAGGCCATGCTTTTATGAGAGCTATGGTAAGTATCATGCGGATTGTTCCTGGTTTGATAACCGGGAATAGGTTTCAACATAGTCCACCCCATCAATTTGATGATATCCTTTTGCAACCAAGCGAGCTTTGAGTCGATCTAGAGAGCCATCCGGTTTGAGCTTGGTTTTAAATACCCATTTAGAGCCAATGACATTCATTTGGGGTGTTCGAGGACTAGTTTCCATGTTTGATTTTGATGCAAGGTCTGCAAGTTCTTCTTCCATTGCTGCTTTCCATCCACGGTGTGCTAAAGCAATTTTGATATTTTGAGGCTCATGGGGTATGTCTTTTGAGATGCTGGTAGTTAATGCATACTTGATGTTTGGCTTGACTATATCATGTCTTGAGCGAGTAATCATAGAATGAACAGGTGGACACGAAGGATCTGACGTTGAAGAGTCATGGTGTTGTGGACTTGATTCTGCTGTTTCGGGAATGAATGTTGGTGATTCTTGTGCTGTTCCAGGAGCTTCTTGGCGCTGTGACAGAGAGGCATCCGAAGAAATTGTGATGAGATCAATTTCATTCTCTAATTCTGGACTTGTTACTGGTGATGACATGATTTCTGAAGGTATTGTGTCGTGAGTTCCTGTCCTTGATGATGAATTGGTGAAGAGATCATCTTCATTCTGTTCAAGCATATGTCGATATTGCTCTCCGGGTTTGTCACGATAGAGTGTTCGTTGTTGTGTTATATTGACTGCAGGTGGTGTGGAATCACGCTCATACACAATAGGAGCAGTTGCTTCCTCATCCTCAATGTTGCGTTGTGACAGTTGTGGTTCACTGGGACTTTGAGAGCCAAGAGTTGGAGAGGATGGAAGTGTATTGACAACCTGTGGTAGCAATGGGCAAGAGTTTGTGGCGAGTCTTTTCCTGCAAGAGAAGAGATATTAGTATATGATAACCATGAATAAAAATGTTCAATACCAGGATTTTTGGTCGCCTCACATGGTTGATTCTTCAATTTATATGGGAAGCACAATTCATCAAAGACAACGTGTCTTGAGATGAAAATCTTTCTACTTGTAGGATGAAAGCATTTATAAGCTTTATGTTTTTCACTATATCCTACGAAGACACATGGTAGTGTTTTAGGATCAAATTTGTTTTTTCGTGTATCCCAAGTATAGGGAAAGCATTTAGATCCAAATGTTCTAAGAGAGGAGTAATTAGGATGTGTCCCATGAAGTGCAAAATATGGGGTTTCAAAGTTGATGGTAGAGGAGGGTAAACAGTTCATGAGATATACTGCTGTGGTGAAAGCTTCTATCCATAAAAATAGAGGTGCGCCGCTATGAAATAGCATAGTCATTCCTAATTCTCTTATGGTCCTATGGCGCCTCTCAACTGTGCCCGTTTGTTCAGGAGTATATGGTGATGATACCTGATGAATAATTCCTGTTGAAAGAAAGTGGGTTAGTAGTTTTGAATTGATAAACTCACCACCTCTATCTGAGTGAAAAATTTTAATTGTTTATTAAATTATCTTGCGACATAATTTTCAAAGGCTAAGTATGCATTAAAAAATTCAGATTTGTTGCGTAGAGGGATAATCCAAGTGTATTTAGAGAAATCATCTACTAAGCAAGCATAGTATTTAAATTTTGCAAATGACAAAACAAGTGCAGGCCCCCATAAATTGCAATTAATTTTTTCAAAGACACTAGTGCTTGAATGTTCTGATTTAAAAAACGGTAAACGATTAAGTTTTCCAAGTTAGCAACTATCACAAAGGTGTTGTAATTTTAACATTCCTACAACATCAATAAGCCCTTTATTTTTTAACATTTGCAGTGCTGAAAATTGTGGGTGGCCTAAACGTTGGTGCCATACTTGCCGTGGTAGATTTGAACCGATTGGAGAAATATAATTCGGTGAATTAGGTAAGACATAGAGATCACCCTTGCGCCTCCCTCTCATCACCGGATGGCCTCGTTCTCGTTCCTTAATACAAAAATCACGGTTAGAAAACTCACAATTAACGGGATATTGATCGGTTAGATGACTTACGGAAAGTAAATTTTTAGCTAAGTTTGGGACTAACAATACATCATTGAGAGGTAAAGTAGTAGTTTCTTGTTTTATGCAAGAGTCCCCAACCGCAATGATTGGCATAGAGGATCCATCACCGATTAGAACACTATCGGCACCAGGGTATTCACGAATATTTGTTAACATACCTAGCTTACTGTCATATGATTAGAAGCCCCGAGTGTCGGTTGTCCGAGTCATTGTCGACCACGGTAGTGTCCGAGTGTGAGTGCTTGCAAGGGCTTGTGGGATATCTTCCTATTGGGTTGATTTGTTTGGCGACCACCAACATATTTTTGCAATATGTCCAGCCATCCCACAATACTCGACATTGTTGATCACGGTATTGTCCTCTCTCTGCTCGCTGTCATGCGTCTTTCACCTGGTGGTGGTGGTCTACGAGTTGGGTTTGTTGGAGTGACATCCCTCCTTTGTTGAGCTTGAAAACCACGTCCATTGGAAGTGAATCTTTGTGAGCCCCACGGTATCCAGTGAAATTTGGTTGTCTTCCATGATGGCTTATGTATTTTGATTGGGAATGTTGCTTGATGTTGGCCATAAAATGCCAAGCTGATGAGTGTGCAGAGGAGGTTGTGTTTTACGTGTGATTGGAAAACCAATTGCGTCTTTGATCAAGACTTTGGAGTTGTGAGACTAACTCGGTGTATGATGGTCTCAGGAGGCTTCAACATGGTTGTTGTGAATGTTTCATAATGAGGACCAAGGCTGGTGAGGAGACAAAACCCCTTCTCTGGGTCTGGTCTGGTCTTTCCAATAGCAGCTAGATTATCACAAATGCTCTTGAAGGTTCGAATGTGTTCAGTGATGGAGGTGTTCTCCTCTTTCTCGAGATAAGTGTTGTCGTAATGTGAACTCACGTTCTTATGAGTTTTGTGCATATGCATGTTTGAGAGCCTCCCAAACTGCATGGGATGTGTCAAGGCCAACGATGAGTCCAAGAGCTTCTTTTGAAAGTGTCCCAATAATCCACCCTCGTAGAGTCGATCTGTCTTTCGCCAAGCTTTAAAGCTTTCTGAGAGCACCTGTGATTCTGTGTCTGCATATTTTGCAGGAGGAGGGTCTTCATTTGTGAGATGTCCAACCATCTCTTGGCTTTCAGCAAGGGCCAATGCTTGTTCACGCCACAATGGATAGTTACTTAGGGTAAGTCTAAGAGTGACAAAGTTGCCAACATTGAGTGACGAGTGTAGACATTGTTTGTTTTGTTTTTGGAATGCAATCTGTGAATTTGAGAGATGGTAGAATGTTGGATAGAAATATTTTTGTATAGGCCTAGTGTTCACAAAGGCTCGATACCATAAAGAAAAAAGGAATCTGGACTGAATAATGTATTTGAATTTCTTAGATACAATCGGTTTTTCAGTCGTGAACACTAAGTCTGTACATGAAGAGAAATTATACTTCAAATACTAATCCTACCGTTGTTAATACAAAAGGAAAGTTTAATGTTTTCCTTTTGTATTAATGAAGTATAAGGTAAGTAGTCTGTTGAGTTTACAATAGGGGAAAGTTCCCGTTGAAATTAAATGAAAAAGGAAACAGAGGAGATAACAAAGGATAGAAGATTTGCTACTTGTGTAATTAGCGGATCTTCTTTTAATCCGTGGAGATCAACCATTAATTGGAGGGTAGATTACCCACCGATTTGCTCGCAACATTTGCCCGTTGGTGTCAATTGATTTTCCATCGATTTGTCTGCAGCATTTGCCCGTTGGTCAATTGATTTTCTGCATGATTCATTCAATCTGTTACTATTTGTAGAGTTGCCGATTCATTGTCATGTGAGTCTGCTGCATACTTGTTCCTTTAACAATATTTATATAATGTATTTAAGAAATACTTATGTTTTCTTGATGAAAAACAATAACAAGTAAGATAAAAATGCATAATGTTTTTTATATAAAAAGGGTGTTAAATATTTGTAAATTCATCTAAATAAATAATAAAAAGAGTTCATTAAACTTATCAAACTTAAGTTACTATTGATGTGTTCTTTCATCGAGTGCCATTTGAAGTTTAATAATATTTTCAAAACTATGTTATACTTGTATTCAGAACCAAAGTCAAAATTGAATAAAATAACATCTAAAATTTATTCTGAATTAATTTAAGAATATAATAAAATAATATTATAAATAAATAAATTTTAAAATCTTGTAAATTTGAATTAATGAAAAAACATAGAAAAAGGCTACGTGAACAAGCTATTTATACTTAAGAGGAATTGAATGAGAGACTTATTTTATATCCTATAAGGAAAAAAGGAAAAGATAGGACACATAAATCCTATTTCATATTAAAACCATTCAATCCTCACATTGTTATATGTAATATTTATAATCATCTATAATGCATAAAAACATAATCAAATAGTAGTATGTGAAAATTTATATGAAATTTTTAAATAATAATTTTAACATTTATAAATATTAAGTCAAATTCATTATTGCGGTACAAACAATATTGTACTAGTAATTATTTTTTAAAATAATTTCACTTAAAATATATCAAATTAATATATAGTAATTATTTATTTAAAATTTATTTTTATATAAACATGTAAAAACAATAAAAACACACAAAATCACTTTAAGCAAATATTTTCAATTTTTGACATATACACAGCTAGCTGGGTATGATACAAAGATAAGATGATAAATGTTATTGAGATTGTCACCTTTGAAGTTATAGATAGCTTATGTGTTCTCGTTTTACAGAATAATATTTACAAAACTCAATTTCCTAAGCATGGAATTTCATTTTAAATAGATTCGACTGACTTTCATAACCATCTCCTTTATTTCTCGTATCTATCTATCTATCTATACACACATATACATATGTATATATGTATGTGTATATATAAAATAACAGGCCCATGCATGCACAAGATATACTACTTAATTATTAGAATAGAAACATCATGGTGATGTTCGAGAGAGAGGAATATATCCAGCTATGATTTCCTATTTTAATTGAAGATCTAGCCTTGAATCTTGATTGGGACAAAAGGGAGTTTGCAATGGAAAGAGTGATTAGTTGTAAAATGGGAATGGATGCTAGCTACAAGAATAAAATCATTTTTGCAGGGCACCGATCTAACCTACTTCCTCTTTTCTTTTTTATATGCACGCTTGGATTATAGATATAACAACACCCTTGATAATTGAAAGCGAGATATGATGCCATGTGCTGCATCAATCTTATTGGATATTTTTTTAGTGACTGACTAGCTAGCTAGAAATAAAAGAAGAGTGTATACCTAGTTCTCATAGGAATCATGAGCGGTAAAAGCCTACTCCAAGTGGCCTGGTTCATAAAGTGATCGTGAATTAGGTTCTTTGCTTCATTGCTTACATCAATCGACACCCATAAACCCTAAATAATCAGCTTTTAAGAATTCAAAACAGATTGATGAAGATCAGAAAATGTAGTGACGGGGCTGATCTTTGTATAATTAAGGGTTAGATTAGAGAATATTTGTGTCCTACGGGATCTTAATTATCCACTGCCCAGATCTTAGTTTACGTGAACTGTGATTGCATGATTCCTTTCAGGGATCAAGAGTGGAGAATATGTGTGTGGCCGCTAGCTCGTGCGGTGGTCACATTTTGTATTTTGAAATGATGAGTTTAAATGACAAGTAATGGTGTGACATGAGATAGGTATTAGCTAGGCATCTCTTTCATGAGAAAGCATGCGTGCGATGAAGAAGGAATAAAGTGAGGTTTTACAAGTTTGTTTTATGAACTTTTATTTGCTTTTTGAGGACACTCATACCAGATAGAACCTATCCCTTGTTGTCCACGGCTTTGTTTTGTTATTTTAAATAATAATAGAAGTAGTAGTAGTAGTAGTTGTTAGAGACGGCAGCGGATTAACACACAATATTTACGTGGTTCGGCAACTTGCCTACTCCACGGAGCTACTGATTTGTATTAAGCAAACAATAATACAAATACAAGGAGGAGGAGAAACAACTCAACTCAACTCAACTCAACTCAACTCAACTCACTCTTTAGCTCTCTCTACACAACACATTCACTTGTGTTCTTCACTCAATGATGTCTAAAGCTCTAAGAAGCTCCTCTATTTATAGCAAGAGTGAGGAGACAATCTTTAATGGTTGGCCACCAAATTCACCACTTTCAACAATGGTGGGTTGGAAGAATGGTGGGTTAGTAACCATTTTCAACAATGGTGGGGAGAAAGTTTGCATACCATTGTTGAAGTTTCACACATTGTGTTCATACTTCAACAATCTCCCACTTGAACACAATGGTGTCAATCCTTTTAGTCTTGAAGTCCAAGCTGAAGCTTTGCCTGACTTCAATTTTTCTATAGGTACTTCCTTTGTCAGCATGACACCAGGATTCTCTGAACCTCGAATCTTCTCAAGTATCAATTGTCCATCATCAAGAAGAGACCGAATAAAATGATATCTCAACTGTATGTGTTTTGTCCTAGAATGAAAGGCTGGATTCTTCGCAAGAAAAATAGCACTCTGACTGTCACTGTACAGAATGCCTTTATGTTGTTTCTTGCCTAATTCTTCCAAGAAGCTTTGTAACCAAACCATCTCCTTCCGACTTACATAGCTGCTACATATTCAACACATTGTAGAAAGAGCAACAATCTTACGTAGCTTTGAAGCCCAACATACAATTGTATTACCCGAGTATACACAAACCACTGTAGTACTTTTTCTTGTGTCGATATCACCAGCTAAATCAGCGTCTACATATCCTTGAAGCTTCAAGTCGACTTTGTGAAGCATAAGGATGTATTTGAAGTACCTTTCAAATACCTCATAATCCATTTGATTGCTTCCGGTGTTGTTTGCCGGGATTGCTCATGTATCTGCTCACAACTCCCACTTGCATGTGCAATGTACGGTCTTATCTGAGACCATAGCATACATGAGACTTCAGATTCTTGACGCATAAGGAAGCTGTATTCATATAGTTCCTTTCTTCTTGATTTTAGGTGATTTGCTCCTTAGTAAGTTTGAAATGTTTAGCCAAAGGTGTGCTTATTGGCTTTGCTCCATCCATCTTGAACCTATGGAGCACTTTCTTCACATACTCTTCTTGTGAAAGTTTGAGTACCTTTATCTCTGTCTCGATGATTCTCATGCCAAGGATTTGTTTTGCATCTCCCAAATCCTTCATTTCAAACTGCTTTGACAATTGTTGTTTCGACTTGTTGATCTCCTCGATGCTAGATCCTGCAACTAGCATATCATCTACATATATCGAGTAAGATGATATATGATGACCCAAAATTCTTTACATAACAACAATGAGTGCGCTTGCAAGCGTGTGAACCCATTGTTGCACATAAAGTTGTCGAACTTCTTGTACCATTGCCTCGGAGCTTGCTTCAAACCATATAAACTCCTTTTCAACTTGCAAACCATGTTCTCTTTTCCCTTTTAGAAACCCTCCGGTTTGCTTCATGTAGATATCTTCTTCTAGATCTCCATGTGAAAGCGAGTCTTCACATCTAAGCTGCTCAAGATGTAGATCTTACTGCAGCTACAATTGATAATACTAATCGATTTTAGTCATCTTTACCACTGGAGAAAAGATATCTGTATAATCGATACCTTCCTTTTGTTGAAATCCCTTCACGACAAGTCTTGCCTTGAATCGTTTGCTTCCATCATGCTCTTCTTTAATCCTGTACACCCATTTATTATGCAAGGCTGTCTTCCCTTTAGGTAGTGGAGTCAATTCCCATGTCTGGTTTCTTGACAAGGAATCCATCTCATCTTTCATGGCTAGCTCCCACTTGCTTGATTCTTCAGCCTTGTAGCTTCTTCAAGACTTTCAGGCTCACCATTATCTGTCAATAGAATATAGTTCAATGATGGTGAGAACCGTTGTGGAGGTCTGATCGTCCTGGAAGATCTTCTGACAACTGTTGGTGGTGTACATGGCTCTTCCTGCGGATCAATGTTTTCTTTATCAATGATATTGCCTTGTACAATACTTTTAGCAATATCATCTACATCTATTACATCAGATGTCTCAACTTTGTCAGAATTTGTCGCATCTTTGTTCTTGTATGTCATCTTCTCATTAAATATGACATTTTTGCTTCTGATAATTTTCCGATTTTCTTCATCCCAAAATCGGTATCCAAACTCATCAGAACCATAGCCAACAAAGATGCATTTTCTGGACTTTGCATCAAGCTTACTTCTTGCTTCAGA
>CM063592.1:9015205-9055950 GCA_032356905.1 Salix exigua
CAATAATATATTCCCCAGTTTACCCAAAGGAACTCTTAATTGTGAAACCTGTCATTTCGCAAAATCCTTTAGGCTGCCTTTTAAATCTTCTTTGTCGCAAACTTCTCGGATTTTTGAAATATTACATTCAGATATTTGGGGACCTTTTTCCTCTTCAATTGATGGTTTTAGATACTTTGTAACATTTATTGATGACTTCTCTAGAGTTACTTGGATCTACTTGCTAAAAACCAAATGTGAAGTGTTTGAAATCTTCAAAAATTTTCATGTAATGATCTCCACCCAATTCTCTGAACAAATAAAAATCTTACGATCAGACAATGGCTCAGAATATGTCCCATAACATGACAAATTACCTAAACTCTAATGGCATAGTGCATCAAACAAGTCGTGTTAACACGCCACAGACAAAAGGCTTGGTTGAACGAAAGAACCGAGATTTAATGGAGAAAACTCGTGCCATTATGCTTGCAAATGAATGTGCCTAAATGTTTTTGGTCCCATGGGGTGCTTATTGCCACTCACCTCATAAATCGGCTACCAAGCCGAGTACTTAATTTCAAATGTCCACTGGAAGTATTGCGAGGCAAAAATGCAGACATCTCATATCTAAAAGTGTTTGGTTGCACTTGTTATGTGCACTAACGACCATCCACCAAGATAAGCTTGATCCCGAGGCGACACAATGCATCTTCTTGGGGTATTCACAAACCAAGAAGGGATATAAATGCTATGATCCGAAATCCAAAAAATTCTACATTTCCAGAGATGTTCAATTTGCAGAGACCACTCCTTATTTCAAAGAATCAAGGCAACAAGAAACTCTCCAAAGGCTATTTCCTTACTCAAAGACCGACAATGCTACTTGAAAAGCAGATTGATCAACAAGTGGCCACTTGTAGATGCACCAGCTGACAACACAGAGACCCCCCCTGCAGATGCACTACCTATGGAAAATTCCAGCTCAATGAACAACACTCCTTGTAATGATCACAACAGGGGAGAACTCCTACGACGTAATCCACCACGAACACGTCAACCTCCAACCAAGTTGAAGGATTATGCAGGCTACACTGTCAGGCATCCACTCCATAAATGCCTAACATATCAGAAATTATCAACTCCATACACAACCTATCTCACAGCTATCTCGAATGTCCATGAACCAAAGATTTTTCAAGAAGCTCAATCCCAAAGTGTGTGGAAAAAGGCTATGGCAGAGGAGTTGATGGCTCTCAAAAATAACAAAACCTGGAGAGTAACTTCTCTCCCTCCTGGAAAGCATGCAGTTGGGAGTCACTGGGTATTTAAAACAAAATTCAAGTCTGACGGAACAGTTGAAAGACATAAAGCACGGCTGGTTGCTCAAGGATTTACTCAAAAATTCGGCATTGACTATAAAGAAACCTTCGCCTGATTGCGAAGATGACTACTGTGAGGGTCCTATTATCTCTAGCAATCAACAATGGGTGGAATTTGTCGCGAGATGGACGTAAAACGCTTTTTACATGGGGACCTAGAAAAGAGGTGTTCATGAGGCTCCCACCTAGTCACCCTCAAGAAGGAGATTCTAGAATGGTGTGTAAACTACACAAATCGATCTACAATTGAAGCAAAGCCCACGAGCTTGGCATGCTAAGTTCGATTACGTGCTTGAAACACTTGATTTTAAGAGAAGCTCGACTTACTCTTCTCTATATGTCGATTCAAAGCCAATGTTCAGTATAATGGTCCTCATATACGTGGGCGATCTCATCATCACGAGCAACAATGAGGAGAACCGCTTGAATGCCCGAGTCACTATCGGAAATTAGTTGGTAAGCTAATTTATCTCACAATCACACGACCGGACATTACATTTGTTGTCGACCTTGTCAGTCAATACATGCATGCCCTAACTATGCAACATCTATGCATGGTGAAACGAATTTTACGATACTTGAAAGGCTCACTTGGTCGAGGAATTGTTATGCGAAATAATGGGCATATAAACATTATGGGATATTCGGATTCGATTGGGTTGAAACGCACTTGATCGTCGATCCACCACCGGATATTGTATGTTTGTAGGGGTAACCTTGTTTCGTGGAAAAGCAAAAACAACGACGTGGTAGCCCGTTCTAGCGCTGAAGCGGAATATCGTGCTATGGCACTAGCGACTCGTGAACTTATATGGCTCAAACGTCCGCTCACCGACCTAGGGTGTTCATGCGACACTCCCATGATACTTTATTGCGATAATCAAGCAATTATGCACATTGCGTCTAATCCTGTATTCCACGAACGCACAAAACACATTGAAGTAGATTGTCATTACATTCGGCAACAAGTTCAAACTAAACTTATTGCCACTCACTATGTGCGTACAATGCAGACCAATTAGCTGATATATTTACAAAAGTCCTACCAACTACTCAATTTCATCTATCGATAAGCAAGCTTGGCTCCATCAATCCTCCGGATCCAGCTTGAGGGGTGTATTGAAAGTAATGGTTGGCGGATGTTGGTGCGAGTCTCATCGCTGCATGCATGAACTCCTGCACCGAGAAGGACTCCTACACAAAAGAGGAACTATGAAAATCGGAAGGAACTCTTTTCCTAAACCAAGCAGGAGTATATTTCCTAATTCAACGAGGACTTTGTATTAGAATAGAAGTACAATTGTAAATCTCAAAACAGTATAAATATTGTCTACAATTCGCACTTGATGAATAAGAAGCAGAGGAAATATTTCATCCTTTATTTCTTCACAATTAGATTCATCTAAAGAAACAAAGAGACTCGAAACTCGTTGCTCCTACTATAGCCCTCTCAGTATGAGCTTTGGTGAGAAGTTTTGAGAAGAATGAGACAACAATATCTTTAATATCCTATGGAGAAGTGTGAGTGATTTCATCTGATGATTAATCCTTGCAATGGTATTTCAGCCTTTCTTGATGCTTGCCGCAATATTATAGAAAAATCTAGAGTGTTCAATCTCCTAGTTTGCAATTAGTTATGTCTAGACTTTTGTATCCAGATTGTTTCTACATATTTATGACCTCCCATTGCTCTGAAATTAGACTGTCCAGCTCAATCATCTCTAAGTAGTTAAGTTTCGATGCCCCTCCACTTGTTCTAGCTGTTGGGTTTTGCGTTGCAGCTTTGACAACCTTTTATCCTGATTTCCAAACACTAAAGCATTCGGATCCGAATTTAGTGGCCAAACAACTCATTCTCCTAACCAAACTGAACTCGCCATGATGTTTTGAGTGATTGTGCATCAAAAGTATTGTTAAATCTCTTATTTTACATATGTATTTATTAGTTTAATTCGGGATTTTATAATAATTGATGTGCTTTTTAGTAAATTTCTCTTAATGTTTCGACAAGTTTTTTGAGCTTAAATGAATTATTTCGGAAATTTAAATGTCGAAATTTGGAAGAAAGAATTGGAGGAGAAATCTATGGAAAGCTAGAGGAAAGATTGTTACTGTATCTTGGGTCAAAAAGAAGAAAGATTCAGCTAAAAATGAGGAAGAAAATCGGACACAAAAATCTTCTACAAGTTGCCGAAATAATAAGTTTTTCGAACACCTTTCGGAGTTTCAGTCATAACTTTTGACTCCGAGATCCAAATTGTATGGTTGTTGATGTTCTGGAAAGATAACAGAAAGACCTACAACTATGTGTCTAATAGCTGTCTCCATACAACGCTTCTAAAGTGGGGTAAAGTGCAGTACAAAGTTGGCATCAAATCGAGGCACAAGAATATGCTCCAAGTTGCCAACATAATGAGTTTTCCGAACACCTTTCGGCGTGTCGATCATATCGTTTGACTCAGAGATCCAAATTATATGGTTTTTAATGTTCTAGAAAGCTAACAGAAAGGTCTATAAATATGTGTCTAATAGCCTTCTCCAAAAACGCTCAGAAATACGGTTAAATTGCAGTCCAAGTTAGCTTCAAATCTGTTTTGCAATATTTTCCGAGATTGTGTTTTGTTCTTCTTGTTTTAGATTTCAGTTTTATTTTAGTTGTAAAACTTATTATTCCAATTTGATTCAGGTTATTTCATGTTTATTAAAGTGTTTTTATATATAATTATGGTTGGCTAATCTCTTTCTTGGATCCAAATCAAGGATGATGGTGATTGAGGTGAGTTCTTTAAGATATTAATGAATCCTAATGTCTATCTTCACTTTTTCTTCATGAATGTTTTGTTATTGCAAAGAAATTTTAGAAATCATCTAAGTAATGTTATAATCTTGAATTTTTATGAACAAAACTTAGTTTTGGTATAGAGATTGCTTGATTCAATGTCTTACTTAATATGAAAACACTCGTTTATTCTTAAGCAATAATCATCTTCATGTTTTAGATCTTCATTGTAATATCTTCCGATCTAATATCACCATCGTTGATATTAGGTTGAGTTATCTTATATATGTTGAAGGATTCACCAATACATCACCATCAAAATTGATTTGGAACCAAGACTTACCGAAGTTAATTGCTACATCGCACACTCATGCACTTGTGAGTTAAAACAAGCCGATCATAAATAGCGGTCAAGCAATTTTGGCGCCGTTGCCGGGGAGCTAGCAAGCAAAGGTAACAAATTTAGTTTTGATTATTGGAAAAAAAATATACAAAATAAAAAAAAAACTCAAATGGCTGGTCTAACCGCCTAAAAAAAAAAGTAAAAAAAAAATTGACCTCAGCTTTTTGGATATTGGACTGTGGACGGATATTGGACTGTGGACTGGACTACTAATTATTGGATTATGGCTGGTTCAACCGCCTCTTGTTTATTTTATTTTATTTTATTATGCTTTTTTATCTAATATTTACTGTTTTAAGTTCTTGGCCGGTATTACCGCCTTTTTATTCATGCTTGTTACAATTATCTTTTAATGTTTATTGTTGTTAATATTGCTTATTAGTTAGTGTGTATTTCCTAATTTGTTGTATTTTTTTTCTTTCAGCTATTACTTTATCTTTTACGTTTCATTTACTTTTATTTGCAATCTTGTTTTTTCTCCTTTCCTTTCATATTCATATAATTGTTATATTGTATTCCATCATGGCTAATGTTGAAGATATAGAGGGTGAAGGGAGTGTTCAAGGTAATGGACCTCCACAATTCAATGATCAACCTAATTTTCGAACCCTTCGAGAGTATCTTCACCCGGCAAGACAAAGTACACCTTCGTGTATTATATTGCCTCTTAACCAACAAGCTTTCAATTTGAAACCGGGCATGATTCAACTTCTTCCCACATTTCATGGTATGGATTCTGAAAATCCATACATACACATTAAGGAGTTTGAAGAAGTATGCAATACCTTTATTGATAGAACATGCACGGAGGAAACCATTCGACTTAAATTGTTCCCATTCTCTCTAAAGGATAAAGCCAAGCTTTGGCTAAACTCCCTGCGTCCTAGGTCTATAGGTACATGGAGAGAAATGCAAGCTGATTTTTTGAAAAAATACTTCCCTACTCATAGGACAGCAGCCTTACAACGTCAAATGATGAATTTTTCTTGTAGTCCAAATGAGTCATTTCACCAAGCTTGGGAAAAGTTTAAAGACTTGTTGAATGCTTGTCCCCACCATGGTTTTGAGATGTGGAGGTTAGTGAGTTTCTTCTATGACTCTCTTACCGCAGATTTTAAGAAGCTAGTGTCAACCATGTGTAATGGTGAGTTTTATGACAAAGAACCAAGTGAAGCCTTTGATTTTTTTGATCAATTGGCTGAAAACACAAAGCAATGGGAAACTTCTCTCCCACTTCAAGTTGAATCTAGAAACACCATTTCTCATTCAAGTGGGAGGTTCCAATTGAAAGAGACTGATGACCTTAATGCTAGATTAGCCTCATTGGCTAGAAAAGTAGAGTCTCTTGAGATTAAAAAAGTGCATGTCATAAGTGAACAACAAGAGGAAAGTTGTATTGTTTGTGAGGGTAAAGGGCATAGGACAAATGAGTGCCCTACTATTCCAGCTTTCAAGGAGGTGTTATATGGCCAAACTTCTGATTCAAGTAATGTTAGAAAGCCATTTTCAAACCAAGCAGGCAATCCCTACTCTGATACTTATAATCCTGGATGGAGGAACCACCCAAATTTTGGATGGAGAAATGAGGGCTCTTCAGTACCTCAAACATTTCAACCTCCACCCCAACCATTTCATGCTCCCACACATAACACATACCAATCCCCTCATAAGAGATCCCTAGAGGTTACTATTCAACAGTTCATGCAAACACAAGGAGGAATCAACAACCAAGTTAACAAATTTCAAGATCAGACCTATAGGACCTTAGATGACATTCGAAGTCAACTAACCAAGTTGACTCAATCACTAAGCATTCAAGAGAAGGAAAAATCCCAGCTCAACCAATGCCAAATCCTAGAGGTCGGATGCATATAAGTGAATCCTCACCCGGTGAATCCTCAAACCATGAACAAATCCAAGCCATCACCACCCTCAGAAGTGGAAAGATTATTGACAAAGCTATAGGTTTTGGGATTCCTAAAGGAATTGTGGAGGAGAAATCCAGGGAAAGTGAAGAAGGAATCAAAACACAAGTGACAAATGAGAGCTTGAGTGAGAAAGAAGGTGAGATAAATGAGAAAGAGAAGAGTGAGAAAGGAGATGATTCAACAAAAAATGGAGGCAAAGTGAGTGATTTAGAATTTGTTCCTAGACCACCATTTCCACAAAGGTTAGGAAAATCTAAACATGATCTTATGAACTCGGAAATCTATGAATTGTTCAAACAAGTAAAGGTAAACATTCCACTCCTTGATGCAATTAAACAAGTCCCATCTTATGCAAAGTTCCTTAAGGACTTATGCACGGTCAAAAGGAGATTGAATGTGAAAGAAAAGCTTTTCTAACTGAACATGCCAGTGCCATCATCCAGTTTAAGACCCCTCCCAAATACAAAGATCCTGGTTGTCCCACCATTTCATGCATTATTGGAAGTCATAAGATAGACCAAGCTTTGTTGGATTTAGGAGCAAGTGTGAATTTAATACCCTACACTGTTTACAAACAATTAGGTCTAGGGGAAATCAAGCCTACTCGAATCACCCTTCAATTAGTTGCTAGTTCAATTAAGATTCCTCGGGGTTTTGTTGAGGATGTATTGATCCAAGTAGATAAATTCTACTTTCTTGTTGATTTTGTAGTGTTAGACACCTCACCTGTTCAAGGTTCTAATGCTTCCATCCCAGTCATCTTAGGTAGACCTTTCCTAGCTACATCCAATGCTTTAATTAACTGTAGGAATGGGGTGATGAAATTGTCTTTTGGAAATATGACATTGGAGATGAATATTTTCAATATTTCCAAACAAATTGGTGAACATGAGGACATTAGAGAGGTGGATTTGATTCAAACTGTTTGTCAAGAACACTTTGAGAGAGAAGGGATAAAGGATCCATTAGAGAGAACTTTAATTCATGATGAAAGATTTTGTTCTTTGGAATGTGTTGATGAGGAAGTAAGAGAACTCGAGACATATCTAGATCCAATGCCTATTATGTCAACAAGTCAATGGACTCCATTGTTTGAGCCTTTGATTTCAGCCCAAGTGAAAGTTGAGACATCTCTTGTTCAACCTTATAAGCCAGAAAGGAAGCCTTTCCCGAGTGATCTTAAGTATGCATTTCTAGGGGAAGATGAATCATATCCTATTGTGATTTCATCAAAACTTAGCATAGAGCAGGAACAAAAGCTTTTGAAAGTGGTGAGAAAACACAAGAAAGCAATTGGGTGGACAATTACTGACTTGAAAGGAATTAGCCCTCTTTTATGTACACATAGAATCTATCTTGAAAAAGAGGCTAAATTTGTGAGGCAAATGCAAAGACGATTGAACCCAACCATGAAGGAAGTAGTGAGAGGAGAAGTTCTTAAGTTACTTGATGCAGGTATCATTTATCCCATTGCAAACTCAAAATGGGTTAGTCCAACCCAAGTTGTCCCTAAGAAATCTGGAGTCACGGTAGTGAAGAATGCAAATAATGAGCTTGTGCCAACTAGAATCCAAAGCCGGATGGCGTATGTGCATTGATTACCGTAAGTTGAACATGGTGACTAGGAAGGACCATTTTCCTCTTCCATTTTTAGACCAAGTGCTTGAAAGAGTAGCGAGGAAGAGCTTTCTATTGTTTTCTTGATGGATACTCGGGTTACAACCAAATTGAGATTTCATTAGAAGACCAAGAAAAACCACGTTCACTTGTCCTTTTGGTACCTATGCTTATAGAAGAATGCCCTTTGGCTTGTGTAATGCACAACCACTTATCAAAGGTGTATGATGAGTATCTTTAGTGACATGGTGGAAAATTTTTTGGAAGTTTTCATGGATGATTTTTCAGTTTATGGGGATTCTTATGAGTTGTGTCTAATGCATTTGGAAAAAGTTCTTGAAAGGTGTGAGGAGAGCAATCTTGTACTTAATTGGGAGAAATGTCATTTTATGGTGACACATGGCATTGTCTTAGGTCACATTGTCTCTTCAAAAGGGATAGAGGTAGATAAGTCAAAAGTTGAAGTCATTCAAAATTACCTACCCCAGGATCGTGAAACATGTGAGATCCTTTTAGGACTTGCTTGTTTTTACCGTAGATTCATTCATTCATTCAGTACCATTGCCAAACCATTGTGTAACTTGTTGTCACAAGATGCCCAATTTGATTGGACATCAAAATGTCAAGAAGCTTTTGAAAAGCTTAAAGGGTTGTTGACCACTACACCAATCATGCAAGCTCTTGATTGGTCTTTACCATTTGAATTGATGTGTGATGCTAGTGATTTTGCAATAGGTGCTGTTTTAGGGCAAAGAAAAGATAAGAAACCTCATGTAATTTATTATGCTAGCAAGACTTTGAATGATGCTCAATTGAATTACACTACAACTGAAAAAGAACTCTTAGCTGTGGTATTTGCTTTAGACAAGTTTCGGTCTTATTTGGTTGGATCTCTTGTTATTGTTTTCACTGATCATGCAGCATTGAAATACTTGCTCACAAAACAAGATTCCAAGCCACGTTTGATGCGATGGATCCTCCTACTCCAAGAGTTTAACCTTGAAATTCGAGATAAAAAGGGAGTAGAGAATGTAGTGGCTGATCATTTTGTTGACATATAATGTCACACTTATATGTTTTATATATTTTGATGATAACAATAAAAGAAAATGGACTAATAATATGCTTGGATGAGATTAAGCGATAAACGGGTATTATACAAAGAATACATCAACAAGCATAACGGAGTACACGAAGAAATCACTCCAAGAAGTCCAAGATGCAAGCAAGTGAAGACAAAGAAGAAGTTTTCATTTTAGTGCTTTAAATTATGTAAATCTCAAATGTCTAACTTGATAGCACAATTTAAAATGAACTCACACACTTCACATTGCATGCATTAAAAGGATTTGATGATTAGAGGATTAAGTCATAATCAATCGGTTCAAAATTCAGAAAAGATAATTTGTCACAATTGCCTTTCAGCATGAACCGGTCGACCGCTTGGTGTATACCAAGTGAACCGGTCGACAGCTGAAGACAAACAAATTGTCTTTTGAGCTGAACCGATCGACCGCTAGGTTTATCCGTTGTGAACCGGTCGACCAGCTTGAAGACAAAATGTCTTTCAAGCCGAACCGGTCGACCGCTTGGGTTATCCGTTGTGAACCGGTCGACCGCTTGAAGATGAATTGTCTTTTGAACTGAACTGGTCGACCACTTTATTTGTCCGTTGTGAACCGGTCGACCACTTGATATGACAGTTGCATTAAAACGACTATAAACGACTAGTTTCTTTTAGAAACTTATAAATAGGCCTCCTAATTGCAAAAATAAATACACAAGAACTTTCATATCTTATATTGAGGCAATTAGAGTGCAAAAACATCTTCATATCATCAATCTTTATTAATACTCATATTTGTGTTTAAATCTTCATATCTTAACACAAAGAGTATTTTTCATTCTCACTACACTTAAACACCTTCAAATATTCTAAGTGTTATCAAGTGAGATAAAGAGATCATAGATCTTCATTTGTAATATCTACACTATTAAGAGTGTATTGTTGTTTTACAAAAACAACCATTGTAATATTCTTGAGAGTTGAAGTATAAAACTCTTTGATATTGGTGAGGGAATATCACCAAGGAAAAATCTTGAAGAGGGTACATCTTCAAGTGGGAAGAAGGAAAATCTTGAAGAGGGCATATCTTCAAGTGGTGTAAAAGTCTTGGTGTGGATTCATCAAGCAAGATTTGTAATCTTGTTACTTGGACTAGTAAGAGAGTACAATACTCAAGTACGGATTTGTACTTGAATCGTGGACGTAGGCTTGCCGAACCACGTTAAAAACCGAGTTAGCAATCTCTCTCTCTTATCTCTTTACTTTAAAGTAATTGATTTTAGAATTGCTATAATTATTGTATTTACACCTAATTCCCCCCCTTTAGGTGTATAGTTGCCTTAATCCTTGAATAACAATTGGTATCAGAGCTTAGTTCTCAATTATTAAGTTTGCTTAGACTTTGAGTAGAATGGCAACTACAAGTTACAATCTCCAAAATGAAGGTGCCTCAACAACTAGACCACCATTTTTTGATGGTAATGACTATGCATATTGGAAAGCTAGAATGACTATATATCTTCAATCTATAGATTTTGATTTATGGCTTTCTATTGAAAATGGACCTCATAGACCACTCAAAATCGAAAATGGTGTTGAGATTCCCAAAAGCATGATAGAATATACAGACTTAGATAAAAGATTACTTTCTATGGATGCTAAAGCCATGAACACCTTATACTGTGCATTAAATAGAAGCGAATTCAATAGAATATCTTCGTGTAAAAATGCTAGAGATATATGGCATACATTAGAAGTAACTCATGAAGGAACAAATCAAGTAAAAGAATCTAAAATTGATATGTTAGTTCATCAATATGAGTTATTTAAAATGTTACAAAATGAATCCATAACAAGCATGTTCACTCGTATGACTAGTATTACAAGCAGTTTACATGCTCTTGGTAGAACTTATTCAAATACAGAAATTGTAAGCAAGATTCTCGGATCTCTACCAAAAGCTTGGGAAGCTAAAGTGACAGCTATACGAGAAGCAAAAGATCTTACAAAATTACCATTAGAGGAACTCATCGGTTCTCTAATGACTCATGAGATCACTATGGAAAAACAAGATCAGGAAGAAAGGCCAAAGAAAAATTTGGCATTTAAAACTGTTCATCAAGTTAAAGACAAGGATAATAGCGATGATGAAGACAGTGACGACGATCTTGTGGAAGATGTAGCATTGATCACAAGACAGTTTCAAAACTTTCTTAGAAAGAAAAATGATAAGAGAAAGTTTTCGAACTACAGAAAGGAGGAAAGCAAAGGAGAATTTAGCAAAGAAACTCCAAGGTGCTACAAGTGCAACAAAGTGGGACATATCAAAACCGATTGTCCCCTTCTTCAAATGAAAAAGAAAAATCGCTTTCAAAAGAAAGCTTTGAAAGCAACATGGAGCGATGACTTAGACTCAAGCTCCAATGATGAAGAAGAACATGTGGCGAACATGTGCTTTATGGCAATTGAAAGCGAAAATGAGGTACAATCTTCGGATGATGAATCCGACCCTTCTTATATTGAACTACATGATCAACTTGAAAATTTGTATGTAGAATATAAGAAATTAGGTTCTAAATATAGTACTCTAAAAGAAATCATATATGTTTAATTGAAGAAAAAGATTTATTAGAAAAGAAAGTATATGATTTAAATGACAAGAGTAGCAAGACCAATCAACTTGAAAAAGATAATAAATCATTAAAAGAGAAAGTTGATGAGTTGAATATAATTATCACAAAATTCACACAAGGCTCAAAATTTTTTGAGAAAATGCTTTCGAGCCAAAGAAGTGTATTTAACAAAGGAGGATTAGGTTATAAACCTAATAAAAATCAAAAATACCTAAAGAATTACTTTGTTAAAGCTAAAGAGTCTTATGATCCAAGTCATACATGCAATTATTGTAGAAAATTAGGTCATTTGATTTATGCATGTCCGATGAAGAAAAATAAAATTGTTGACATGATTTGGGTTCCAAAAGGAACCACCCTAACCAAAAAGGACCCAAGAAGGTATGGGTACCAAAATCCTTATCTTGATTCTATTTTGTAGGAACCAAAGGAACATGGGGAGTGGTTTTTGGATAGTGCTTGTTCAAGACACATGACCGGAGACGGCACCCTTTTTTCAAGCCTTTCCAAAACTAAAGGAGGAAAAGTGACTTTTGGGGACAACTCAAAAGGAAAAATTGTTGGAATTGGCAACATTGGAGGTATGTCTTCAACCTCCATTGAAAATGTATTTCTTGTTGATAATCTTAAGCATAACTTACTTAGTATAAGTCAATTATGTGACAAAGGATATAAAATCTTGTTTGATCATACATGTTGCTTAATACTTGAAAATGACAAAATTATTTTTATCGGTAATAGAATTGGAAACATCTATAAGATCAAAATAGATGCATGTATGAGTAGTGAAAATTGTCTTGTTGCTAGTATAAATGATAGTTTTCTATGGCATAGAAGACTAGGTCACATAAGCATGGACATTCTTTCAAAATTGACCAAAAATGATTTAGTTAAAGGTCTTCCTCATATTACATATGAAAAGGAAAAGCTATGTGATGCTTGCCAAATGGGTAAACAATTCAAAACATCTTTTAAAAGTAAGAATCACATATCAACCGAAAGACCTTTAGAATTACTTCACATAGATCTATTTGGACCAACTAGAACAAGAAGTTTAAGTGGTAATAGATATGTGTTTGTAATTGTTGATGACTTTACTAGATATACATGGGTTATATTTTTGAAATCAAAAGATGAAACAATTCATGAATTTATAAAGTTTTCAAAGAAAATCGAAAATGAGAAAGGATTTTCTATAATTAACATAAGGAGCGATCATGGTGTTGAATTCACAATTGATTTATTTGAAATGTTTTGTGAAGAAAAATGATACCACCACAACTTTTCAACTCCTAGAACTCCCCAACAAAATGGGGTTGTGAAAAGGAAAAATCGGTCTCTTCAAGAAATGGCAAGAACTATGATAAATGAATTTAATACCCCTAAATATTTTTAGGCGGAAGCCAGTAAATACTTCTTGCTATGTTTTAAATCGTGTTACCTTGAGACTCGAGTTGAAAAAGACTCCTTATGAGCTTTGGAAAGGGAGGAAGCCCAACATCTCTTATTTTAAAGTCTTTGGTTCAAAATGCTTTATTCTAAACACTAAAGACAACCTTGACAAATTTGATTCAAAATCCGATGTTGGAATTTTTCTTGGATACTCCTCCTCTAGCAAAGCCTACAGAGTTTACAATAATAGAACACTTTGTCTTGAGGAATCCATGCATGTCGCCTTTGAGGAAACTCAAAATGACAAAATTGTTGAGATTCCAGATGACTTAAATAAAAATGTTCAACATTTGAATCTTCATGATAAAAATCCAAATGAAATATCAAATGAAGATACAAACAAGGACCAACCAAGCTCAAGCAATCAACAAGAGTTGGTAAGTAACTCCTTTGAGCCGCCAAAGGAGCTAAGGTATGTAAGTTCTCATCCTCCAGAATTAATTATCGGTAATCCGTTTGAGGGAACTAAAACTAGAGCATCCCTTAGAAATATTAGTGGTCATTATGCATTTGTTTCTCAAATAGAACCTAAAACCTTTCTTGAAGCTGAAAATGATGAAAAATGGATTTTAGCCATGCAAGATGAGCTAAATCAGTTTGAGAGAAATGATGTTTGGGAACTAGTCCCTAGACCAAAAGATTTATCAATAATTGGTACTAAATGGGTCTTTAGAAACAAAGTTGATGAACATGGGACTATTGTTAGAAACAAAGCAAGACTAGTTGCTAAAGGTTATAATCAAGAAGAAGGAATAGATTATGAAGAAACCTTTGCACCGGTAGCTAGACTTGAATCTATAAGAATGCTATTAGCCTATGCATGTCATGCAAATTTTACGCTCTTCCAAATGGATGTTAAAAGTGCATTTTTAAATGGCTTTATAATGGAAGAAGTATATGTTGAACAACCTCAAGGCTTTGAAAATTTTGAATTTCCTAATCATTTTTTTAAACTCAAAAGGCCTTGTATGGTTTGAAACAAGCACCTAGGGCATGGTATGATAGATTAAAAACATTTCGTATTGAATATGATTTTAACATTGGCAAAATTGACACCAACCTGTTTACGAAATGAAAGGAAAAGATATCCTTATTGTACAAATCTATGTTGATGATATAATTTTTGGTGCTACTAACGAATCTCTATGTAAGGAATTTGCAAAATGCATGCAAGAGGAATTTGAAATGAACATGATGGGAGAATTAAATTTCTTCCTTGGATTGCAAATTAAGCAAACAAGAGATAGCATCTTCATCAACCAAAGCAAGTACACCAAGGATCTTCTAAAAAGATTTGGGATGGAACATGTCAAAGATGCCGACACACCCTGGGAACATTTACTAAGCTTGATATGGACGAAAAAGGTAAAACCGTAGACATCACCAAATATCGAGGTATGATCGGTTCTCTTTTATATTTAACCGCAAGTAGACCCGATATTATGTTTAGTGTATGTTTATGTGCACGATTTCAAGCATGTCCAAAAGAATCCCATTTAGTTCGAGTAAAAGAATTTTTCGTTACTTGCATGGTACAATTAATTTAGGGTTGTGGTATCCGAAGGGAAGTGAAATGAGTTTAATCAGTTACTCGGATGCAGATTTTGCGGGTTGCAAAATAGATAGGAAAAGTACTAGTGGAACTTGTCACTTTCTAGGATCTTCACTAGTATCATGGGCAAGTAAGAAACAAAACTCGGTAGCCCTATCAACAACTGAAGCAGAATATATGCGGTGGGGAGTTGTTGTGCACAAGTATTATGGATGAAACAAACTTTGGAGGATTATAGACTTAAGTTTGAAAATACTCCGATTAAATGTGATAATACAAGTGCTATTTGCTTGTCTAAAAATCCTATTCAACGACTCTCAGTACAAAACACATAGAAGTAAGACATCACTTCTAAGGGATCACATTGAAAAAGGACATATTGTACTTGAGTTTATAGGTACAGAACATCAACTTGCAGATATTTTTACAAAACCCTTAGCCAAAGATCGCTTTTGCGAAATAAGAAGGAACCTAGGATTTATCCATGCAAATGATGTTTAAATTATGTATACATCAATGGTTATAAGTTGGATTTATTTGATGTTAAAAAGTATACACTTGGAGCATAAGAAACTTGTTCAAAACAAATATTGGAGAATTTAGGATTTCGGGATGAACCGGTCGACCGGTTCATCAAGAGCAAGCTAACCAGTAGACCGGTTGAGACAGAATAAAACAGAGGATGGCTACTGGAATTTTTCGAATCTTGGAGGAAAATGGTTCTAAACATAATTTTTGGACATTAATGAATGATTTTAAAGTCAAAATGCAAAAATTTCCATTTTTGCATGTACCGGTCGACCGGTACATGCCTCGGGATCAACCGGTCGACCGGTTGAGCTGGAGGAACAATGAGCGTTCAGCTCTGCCTAAAATTTGCATTTTTAGCCCCTTGATTTCTTTGCCTTTTGGACATAATTTTTACATGAAAAGGCTACATTGTGAGTGGAAAGAACGGTTCAAAAGAGAAATTTAGAAAATTCTCAACTTGGGAGTCAACCGGTCGACCGGTTGAACTTACCCCAAGGCAACCGGTCGACCGCTTGCTCGATAGTATAAATACTATCTAGGATTTCAAAACTCATTCAACAAACAAATCCGAAAACTCTTACCCAAAATCCTCTCAAAAACTAATCTAAATCAAAACACCCATAGCCAAATTGAAGACAATGGCATCTCATAAACGATTAAGAAGGACTGAATCAAGGAGCAAAAGAGCCAATGATCCAGCTTCCTCGTCAGGTGATAATGTTCAAAGATTTTTGAGTAATTTCTCAAATAGAGCTATCATTGTAGAAAGAGGTTTAAGCAATGATCTATCTGCTTTAGGTATAGACACCTTATTTGTTGAAATGGGTTGGTACTCACTGTATGAATATAGAAAACCTACATACCCTAAATTGATGAGAATGTTCTTTGCTAACATGAGGGTTAATGTAGAACCTAGAATAATGAGTGCTCTTCAAGGACATCCTATTGAATTTAATTGTGATGAATTAGCTGAGATATTGGGAATATCTAATGATGGTCCGAGGGTGTTTGATATTAAAATAATTCCGACCATTGAAGGTTTTAATTATGATTATGCTGTTGCACTACACACTGGAAATAATGGATTTGCTCCAGGTGCCAAAATAAAGAGCCAAGATCTTTTATTGAGACCTAGAATACTCCATAGAATTATTGCTCACAATATCTTGCCCAAAAAGGGGCATTATGATGAAGTTACATTTATGGAGTTATGCTTAATTGATTGTATGATTCAGCGAAGGCCAATAAACCTTCCATATATCTTGCTTAGGAATATGATCTTAGCATTTGATCAAAAACAAAAGGCTCTACCTTATGGTCAAGTGTTTACTACTATTTTTGAGCACTTTGAGATCTTACTGACGGGTACGGATAAGAAACTGTACTCCGATAAGACGGAAATAAATAACACCACTCTCACTAGGATGAAATATGTGCTAACTGAGCATGGTGAGTGGATTCAAGGGCATCAAGAAGGTGCACATGCTGAGGAAGAGCATGAAGAGGAGGAGAATGAGGCTGAGGATCAAGGTGAAGACGAGTTCACACATTTATTTGAGTCACCACCTCCGGCTTCCTCCCCAGATGAGCCATCTGCGAGTGGCTGGTCGCATAGGATAGAGAGTCGTCTCACGCTTATGGAGACAGATATACGATCTATGAGAGACTCTCACATAGAGATGCGGGCTGATATTCAGGAGATGAAGGCGATGATGGCTTCACTTCTCTCACGAAACCCACCTCCTTCGTGATTTTGTATCATGCATCTCATCTTATTTATGCTGTTATTTAGAATATTGTATTTATGCTTTTCATTTTGGATATATGTACAATGATATTGAGTATTTTTTTATCCACAATGATTAACCTTCTTTTTGTTGATGCCAAAGGGGAGAGAAATATGAAAATATCAAATGCATCAATAATAGGGAGTAAAATATGAGAACATAAAAGAATTATATGCATATATTTAGGGGGAGAAATATGAATTTCTCTTATAAATTGCATATGATATTTGTACTTAGATTAAATTGCTACAAATGTTCAATGTCTCCTATATATTGCATTATAATATTTAGGGAGACTCAATTTATTATCTAAGTCTTTTTGTTTATTGTCATCATCAAAAGGGGAGATTGTTGACATATAATGTCACACTTATATGTTTTATATATTTTGATGATAACAATAAAAGAAAATGGACTAATAATATGCTTGGATGAGATTAAGCGATAAGCAGGTATTATACAAAGAATACATCAAAAAGCATAACGGAGTACACGAAGAAATCACTCCAAGAAGTCCAAGATGCAAGCAAGTGAAGACAAAGAAGAAGTTTTCATTTTAGTGCTTTAAATTATGTAAATCTCAAATGTCTAACTTGATAGCACAATTTAAAATGAACTCACACACTTCACATTGCATGCATTAAAAGGGTTTGATGATTAGAGGATTAAGTCATAATCAATCGGTTCAAAAATTCAGAACAGATAATTTGTCACAATTGCCTTTCTGCATGAACTGGTCGCCCGCTTGGTGTATACCAATTGAACCGGTCGACCGTTTGAAGACAAACAAATTGTCTTTTAAGCTGAACCGGTCGACCGCTAGGTTTATCCGTTGTGAACCGGTCGACCGCTTGAAGACAAAATGTCTTTCAAGCCGAACCGGTCGACCGCTTGGGTTATCCGCTGTGAACCGGTCGACCGCTTGAAGACGAATTGTCTTTTGTACTGAACCGGTCGACCACTTTATTTGTCCGTTGTGAACCGGTCGACCGCTTGATATGACAGTTGCATTAAAACGGCTATAAACGGCTAGTTTCTTTTAGAAACTTATAAATAGCCCTCCTAATTGCAAAAATAAATACACAAGAACTTTCATATCTTATATTGAGGCAATTAGAGTGCAAAAACATCTTCATATCATCAATCTTTATTAATACTCATATTTGTGTTTAAATCTTCATATCTTAACACAAAGAGTATTTTTCATTCTCACTACACTTAAACACCTTCAAATATTCTAAGTGTTATCAAGTGAGATAAAGAGATCATAGATCTTCATTTGTAATATCTACACTATTAAGAGTGTATTGTTGTTTTACAAAAACAACCATTGTAATATTCTTGAGAGTTGAAGTATAAAACTCTTTGATATTGGTGAGGGAATATCACCAAGGAAAAATCTTGAAGAGGGTACATCTTCAAGTGGGAAGAAGGAAAATCTTGAAGAGGGCATATCTTCAAGTGGTGTAATAGTCTTGGTGTGGATTCATCAAGCAAGATTTGTAATCTTGTAACTTGGAATAGTAAGAGAGTACAATCCTCAAGTACGGATTTGTACTTGAATCGTGGACGTAGGCTTGCCGAAACCACGTTAAAAACCGAGTTAGCAATCTCTCTCTTATCTCTTTACTTTGAAGTAATTGATTTTAGAATTGCTATAATTATTGTATTTACACCTAATTCCCCCTTAGGTGTATAGTTGCCTTAATCCTTGAATAACACATTTATCCCGTCTTTCAAGCTATGAGAACATAGTAGATGAATCTCCAATAAATGAACTCTTTGTTGATGAAAATTTATTTTTGCGGGTAATGTCTCCAACATTGGCTCTCCATGGTATGCTTGACATAGCAAATTATCTAGCCACAAGTCGATTCCTTCTCATTGGTCTAAACTTGACAAACATAAATTCTTGCATAACGTGTGTACCTTTTTTGGGATGACCCCTACCTATTTAAATACTGCCTCGACCAAATTGTTAGGCGGTGCATCCTCGATCATGAAATTCCAAGTGTTATTAATTTTTGTCATGCATTAGCCTTGTGGTGGGCATTTCTCTTCCAAGAAAACCACCGCCAAGATCTTGCAGTGTGGTTTTTATTGGCCCACCATGTTTAAAGATGTCCATGCATTCACGTGTTGCATGTGATCGATGCCAACGCCTAGGTAATCTCACTCTGCGTAACATGATGCCCCTTAATCCCATTCTTGTTTTGGAAATATTTGATTGTTGGGGATTGATTTCATGGGACCTTTTCCAAGTTCATTTGGTTACCAATTCATCCTGGTTCGTTGTTGATTATGTGTCTAAATGGGTGGAGGCCATTGCATCTCGAACCAATGACCATCGAGTTGTGGTCAAATTCTTGAAAGAACATATTTTCTCTCGTTTTGGCATGCCCAGGGCTATGATTAGTGATGGGGAAAACATTTTTGTAACAAGCCTGTTGGGATTTTGATGAGAAAATATGTTGTGATTCACAAGGTCAGTACCCCTTATCACCCATAGCACTAATGGCCAAGCTGAGTTGGCAAATAGGGAAATCAAGAACATTCTAGAGAAAACAGTCAACCCAAACCGTAAAGATTGGTCCTTACGACTAGTCGATGCTTTGTGGGCATATCGCACTGCTTACAAGACCTCTTTAGGAATGTCTCCTTATAGGCTAGTTTATGGAAAGCCTTGTCATCTCCCTGTTGAGATTGAGCACCGTGCATATTGGGCCATTCGGCAATTCAATGACAATGAAAATGAGATTGGAAAAAATAGAAAACTTCAATTGGATGAATTAGAGGAGTTGAGAAATGATGCATTCGAAAATGCAAAAATTTCAAAACATAAGATGAAAACTTTGCATGATAAACATATTCTTAGAAAATCCTTTCATGTTGGTCAAAAGGTTCTCTTGTATAATTCACGATTACATCTTTTTCCTGGGAAGTTGAGAACAAAATGGATTGGTCCATTTGTGATTAAATCCATCTCTGAGCATGGTGCTGTTGAGGTAGAAAATCATAAGAATGGAAATGTTTTCACAGTAAATGGTCATCGATTGAAACCTTATCTTGAAAACTTTGTGGCTGAAGTTGAGACATTGGATCTTGATGATCCAATGCCATTGCAGTATCAGAATTAATGTGTTTTTATTTATTTTTGTTTTTTTGTTTTTTTGTTTTTTTTCTCTCTCTCTTATTCTTCCAACTCTTGTTTACTTGTTCATGCATTAGGGACAATGCATTATTTAAGTTGGGGGGTATGAGGTTTTGTTTTAAAAAAAAAAAAATTGGTTTGATATTTTCTTTTAGTTGTAATATGCAGGTTAAAAAAAAGAAGAAAAAAAAAGCTCAAGCAAGAAGTCAGTTCATGTCCAATTCAATCAGACATTCATCCTTGAAAAAAAAAGGGAGTAACAGCTTTTCTAATCTTTATTCTTATTTTTTTTTTAATTAAGGATAATTTAAAACTTAATTTTGGATATTTGATTGTTTTGAATGTTTGAGATGGTCATGCTTGTTTGAAAGAAAAATGCATTTGTATGTGAGTAAGACTTAATTAGGATCAACATTGCATTTTTGGATTCATTATTGTGTTGAACATTGCATGCTTTAATTTGGGATAGATAATATCTTATAAAGCAAGATATAACATATTTTGTTTTTCTTTAAGATTATTGAAGTACATCTTTCCTTAAAAAATTGTGTGAGTTGTGTGATTATGCATAAAAGATGAGTGTGATGCTTTACTTGTGATCATCCCTTTTAATCTAGTCCTAAACAAGGTTTAAGTAAATAGAGTAATAATTAAATAAATAGATGTGTGCAAAGTTCAACCTACTCCAATGTTTTGAGTTGCTCAAGTAACTAGGGGTATTCATCACAAATGTTTATCTTTACGTCAAACGGCGACTTGAAATATGAGTATGCAAAGCACTTTAAGTGTGTGACTTTGTGAGTAACCGGTGCATTCATCACAAATGTTTGTATTCACGTCAAAGGGAAGTGACCACTTAAAGAAAAAGAACAAATAAAGTTCACACAAAAGAAAAAAAGAAAAAAAGAAAAAAATATATATAGATAGTTATTTCTCTAGTTTGCTACCTTGTTTGTAGTGGAAAGAAGGGAAGATTACAAGTCGAGTTTTGCATGAATTAATTATGTTGGTTGCATGATAAATACGATTGAATTTGGAATTTTGTATGGATATTTGATTTAGAGAATGTGAGTATGTTTATTTTTCTTTATTCGCTATTGTGTACACACCAAGTTGAAGATACCAATGTTTGCATGATAGGTCCTTTAAGTGTAATGAGTCGAATCTATTTATGGTTATTATTACTTTTATTTCAATGGTTTTATGTTTTGTTTTGCTTGAGGACTAGCAAAATCTAAGTTGGGGGGTGTGATTGTGCATCAAAAGTATTGTTAAATCTCTTATTTTACATATGTATTTATTAGTTTAATTCAGGATTTTATAATAATTGATGTGCTTTTAGTAAATTTCTCTTAATGTTTCGACAAGTTTTTTGAGCTTAAATGAATTATTTCAGGAAATTTAAATGTCGAATTTTGGAAGAAAGAATTGGAGGAGAAATCTATGGAAAGCTAGAGGAAAGATTGTTACTTTATCTTGGGTCAAAAAGAAGAAAGATTCAGCTAAAAATGAGGAAGAAAATCGGACACAAAAATCTTCTACAAGTTGCCGAAATAATAAGTTTTTCAGAACACCTTTCGGAGTTTCAGTCATAACTTTTGACTCCGAGATCCAAATTGTATGGTTGTTGATGTTCTGGAAAGCTAACAGAAAGGCCTACAACTATGTGTCTAATAGCTGTCTCCAGAAAACACTTCTAAAGTGGGGTAAAGTGCAGTACAAAGTTGGCATCAAATCAGGCACAAGAATATGCTCCAAGTTGCCAACATAATGAGTTTTCCAGAACACCTTTCTGCGTGTCGGTCATATCTTTTGACTCAGAGATCCAAATTATATGGTTTTGAATGTTCTGGAAAGCTAACAGAAAGGGCTATAAATATGTGTCTAATAGCCTTCTCCAAAACACGCTCAGAAATAGGGTTAAATTGCAGTCCAAGTTAGCTTCAAATCTGTTTTGCAATATTTTCCGAGATTGTGTTTTGTTCTTCTTGTTTTAGATTTCAGTTTTATTTTAGTTGTAAAACTTATTATTCCAATTTGATTCAGGTTATTTCATGTTTATTAAAGTGTTTTTATATATAATTATGGTTGGCTAATCTCTTTCTTGGATCCAAATCAAGGATGATGGTGATTGAGGTGAGTTCTTTAAGATATTAATGAATCCTAATGTCTATCTTCACTTTTTCTTCATGAATGTTTTGTTATTGCAAAGAAATTTTAGAAATCATCTAAGTAATGTTATAATCTTGAATTTTTATGAACAAAACTTAGTTTTGGTATAGAGATTGCTTGATTCAATGTCTTACTTAATATGAAAACACTCGTTTATTCTTAAGCAATAATCATCTTCATGTTTTAGATCTTCATTGTAATATCTTCCGATCTAATATCACCATCGTTGATATTAGGTTGAGTTATCTTATATATGTTGAAGGATTCACCAATACATCACCATCAAAATTGATTTGGAACCAAGACTTACCTTTTCTTATCATTTAAATCAAATTACTCTCTTTTATCTTAGAAAACAAATTCATTCATCATTCTCCTAAAATATTTTTGTTGTTACCTAGCTTAATTTATAAATCTAGCTCTCTGTGGATATGACCTCGATCTTACCGAGTTAATTGCTACATCGCACACTCATGCACTTGTGAGTTAAAACAAGCCGATCATAAATAGCGGTCAAGCATTGAGCAACACTAATTCCAATAGTCTTCAAGATTATTCATGAATTATGGGTGAGAGACCCAACAATTGAAGAATCTAAAGGTCTCCAACCTGAATTCTGACTAGTAACTAGTTGAAATGATAAAAAAGACTCCCCTAGGATATCGAGATAAAGTCATGGCTACAAAATGCAAATGACAAGCTAGTGATGCACAAGCTCAATCAATCCAACTCATTGAACTTCCATGGAACCAAGTGTATTGATGGACATTAGAGGGCTATTTTGTCAAATCACAAGCTGAAATGAAAGCCCAAAATCTACCCATCAGTCAACATCTCCTGAGTTTCCTCTTATATGTCAATTCTTGTATGTGATAGTGAATCATTCCTTAGAAGATGGCGAAGACTACCTTGCTTCATGCCAGACTTCGAAGAAGTTGAAGAAACCTCCCCGTTTGTGGGTGGGTTGAATGTGATCTGAACTGCATGGGCATTATCAACCTCATTGCCCACTGGATGTCCCTTTTCTGCTTGTAGATACTCTGGCGGATGAAAATACCATATTACCATTCTCCAAGATTTCAGGAAACAAAACCTCAACTGGAACAGCTAAGTCCCATCTGTTGTGCCAAAACCCAAACACCTCACCAAACACTACCACGTCGACGATCAGGCTCGGAAGCTTCAGGATTCGTTATCTTCTTCCTCCTCGAGTTGAGGGTTGAAGGATTTCACAGTACTTAATTGTTTCAAAGGCTGGATAATGGAGACAATCAAGCTCTTATACCTTAACAAGATAATCCTTCTAATTCAATATTAAGTTAATGTCCTCTTGAAAATAACATGACAACGTAACTTAAGAAAACATCCATAACATATACACTCACACAGATCATACACTTGTATTTTAGATATACAGAGTTGGACAATTTTGTTGTCATAACTTGACAAATGGAAAAGTGATGCATGGAGTGCTTGTCGATCGGTGTTCGTGTATTTAGCATTAGGGGTGAGCATTTTCGGTTCAGTTCGGTTTTTTGTCAAAATAGTAACCAAACCGAATTTTTTTAAAAAGCAAACCGAAACCAAACTTAATTTATTCAAAACCGACCACTTCTGGTTCGGTTCGATCTGGTTTTTGGTTAAAAAATTCATAAAACTGAATTTTGTTTTGGGGCTTCGATGGGCTTTTGATGGGTTTTCTAATAAATTTTTATATGAGCTTGAAAAACTATTTTTGAACAAGAACCCAAAGTATTTTTTTTGCAACAAATACAAATATTAATGTATTAAATTGTTAATATAGTGTTTATTAAGTTTTTTTTAAACTTTCTAATACTTTTGTTTTGTGTAATTTAGCACGATGAGAGATAATTAAAACTACACAAGTGAACAAATTTAAATTTAAATTACAGAAAATGCCTTCAAAAAGAGCTTAAAAAAACAAGAAACATTAACATAAAAAACTTTAAGAAATAAAGTCGGTCTTCAACTAATTATCATTCGTCGCTAGATTTAACTTTCCACCAAAATCTACAAAATAATAAAAATGTTAGATTGCAAATAAGTTGATTATTATTTAATAAAATAAAAATATAAATATATAAGAAAAATAACCTGATTCAAGATTTTCATGGTTTTCATAATCATCTATCAAGGTTGTAATGTCGATTGGGATTGCTCCATGATGTAACCAATTTTGACAAAAAAACAAGTACTTGGAACAATTATTGGAGATAAAGAACTTGAAATTGGTCGAGTATACAACCGTCTGTAGCTTAAAGTCGATTCGAAGCCACTTGTGGATATAGGAATAGCTAAAACATGTTGTGCAACCTTCGAAAGTATTTTATATTTTGAACCTTTAATCTTCCACCAACCTAAAATATCTAATTTCTCATCATCGGGATCTTCATAACCATCATTCAAATACCTCTCCACTTCATTTTTATTTTCTACACTTTCTTCCTCTTGTAAATGTCTTTTAATCGAGCAAAAGTATTAACATTTACCTCTGTATCATTGCAATCCACATCATTAACATCATAAATATGTCTATTAACATCCTTCACTTCATGAGCTCTTAAATAAAACTCATATAGTCTAACTAAATGATCTTTCACCTTTGTCGTTAAATCTTGTGCTTTGTGATAATCATACAATTCAACAGAAACAAAATTTAACATATTTCAACTTAAAACGTGGATCTAAAACATTAGCCACATACAATATGAAATTCTGATTTGCATCATATCCCCAATACTTCTCAAACTTCAACATCATTTTCATCGCCATTCCACTTAAAATATTATCTTTACTTTTACACGTTTCAACAAGTTTGTATGAATGTAAATCAATTCATTGAAGAAAGAATTTGATGTCACATGTAATGAGTCAAAAACTTTAATGTAACTATGTAAAAGATTTTTAAAACTTGACCAAAATTCTACCATTTTCCCAATCCTCCAAATTAGGTGGCCCTATATTTTTCTTATTCCCTTTGAATCAACTTTTAAAAATAACCTATATACCTAGGTTCACTCTCACCTAACCTCACAAACACCTTCTCAAATTTTTCTGCAGCATCCAACATGAGATAAGTTGAATTCCATCGAGTTGCAACATCCAAACATAAAAGCTTTTACACTTTATATGCAATTTTTCTGCACAATTTTTAAAAGCAAGTTGCTTCAGCAGTGAAGATCTCACAAATTTTATTGCATTTCTAATCTTAACAATTGAATCATGAATCTCTTTCAAGCCATCACCCACAATAAGATTTACAATATGTGCATAACATCTTACATGCAAATGATAATTTTCCAATATATTGAATGGTCAATCTATCATCACATTCTTCAAATAAGAAATAATCACATTATTGAGCTTGCATTGTCTCATCATAATAAGAAAAGTTTGTCAATCCCCACTCTAACAAACAATTCTCAATCACTTGACTAATTACCTCACCAATATGATTTGAAACTTGACAGAAATTGAGAATTCTTTTATGCAATTTCCACTCACTATTAGTCCAATAAGTCATTAAGGACATATAATTAATGTTTTGGATTGTTGTCCATGTATCCGTTGTCAAACATAATCGTTGACCCCTAAGTGCTATCTTCAAAATTTCCTTCTCGTCAACATAATTTTTAAACAATCTTTCATAACAATAAAATGACAAAGACTATCAAATCTAGGTTGTATTGTCCTAAATAATGATTTAAATCCCCGTCCCTCCACAAAATTAAAAGGCAACTCATCAATTATAATCATTTTTGCTAGTGCTAATCTACATTCTGCATGATTATATCCTATTGCCTTTAGAGTGCCCATATTTTTGACTTCGATTCATCACTCTCTTTCTTAGGTTCTAATACCAACAATTTTTGCTTCTTATAAACCACAAAGGGAATTTTTGCATATTTTCAAGTGACTCCACATATTGCTTGTTCCATTCAAAATAGTATGACATGCATAATTCCTTCTACAATAATTACATGCAACTCTAGGTTTATTAGGATCACCATCTTGTTTTGTGAAATGATCCCAAATTTGTGTCTTTTTCGTGTCATCAACATTTCTTTTTCCCAATATAAGGACTTTAGGTTGTTTACCTCTATCATTTGTTACAAATCCCGATCCTGCGAGTGGTTGATGTTGGGGTATTGTCAATGGATGAAACATTTTGGTTTTCCATCTATAATTACCAAATGAAAAAGATCAAAACATGTTAATAAACATAAACACAAAATAATTCCACAACATATTACGCAACATATATTCATAATTAATTCCACAACATATTCGCAACATATATTGCCCCAAAATCAACAATGTACACATTTGAAAAAATCATAGTTGCAACAATTAATTATTAGTAGTGCTTATTATCGTTATTGATATGTTGTATGTTTATGAGAACTAATAAGCATGCATGTTTTCAAGGGTTCTCTGTCCAAGTATTCATGGTCAAAACATAGGGCGGAGGTGAGAGGCTAGAGGATGACAAGACAGAGGCGAGGGAGGCAAGAGAGGCGAGGAGTCTTGATAGAGGCGAGGAGTCGGAGGATGAGAGGACAGAGGCGAGGAGTCGGAGGATGAGAGGACAGAGGCGAGAGAGGCGAGGAGTCCGGATCTGGATAGAGGCAGAGGCGAGAGAGGCGAGGAGTCCGGATCTGGATAGAGGCGAGGGTATGGAAAGAGGTGAGAGAATTTAGGGTTTCTTCTATTTATATCACGAATTTAACACTTCAAACCAAACCGAACTGAACCGGAAGGTTTTTATAATTTATACTCGGTTTAATCGGTTTGTTTTTCGGTTCAACTTTTTGGTTTTCTTGGTTAAATCGGTTTTCGGTTCGGTTTCCTCACCCCTATTTAGCATGAATTACTTCAGAAATTCAAGCACAAGTGGTAACTAGAAAACATTACTGGATGGAGTAAGCATTGGAATACGTTTATTTCTTGCAATTATTCAAGCCAATATTTTTGTTGATCACAATATCTTTCCCCTTCTTTAGGCTCTCCAACAACACTTTACATTATCTCAATGTCAATTTTAGGGATATTTTTTATCCAATTTTGTTCTACTTTCTTAATTATATAAAACCTGTATTTATACTTGTATAATTGTCCTATTCTAGAAAGGAGAAATACAAATATTTCCTAGCTTGTTCATAATTTCTAGTTTTTGCTAAATAGGCAATTAATCCTAGCTAACACTGTCCCTCAAGTTGGTGCAAAGATATCTCGTATGCCTAACTTGTTGAGAGAGAAATGAAATATTTTACTTGACACTACTTTAGTAAGTATCTCTGCCAATTGATCTTCAAATTTAACAAATGAAAAGATCAAAGCCTTCTCATCTAGTTTCTGCTTGATGAAATATCGATCTACTTCCACATGCTTAGTTCAATCATGTTGAACTGGATTATTCGCAATGACAATTGCATCTTTGTTGTCACAGTACATCTTAATATCAATCTAAATATCCATAGTATTTCGCATAACCCTTTAGTCATCCCTCTAAATTTTGCTTCGACACTCGATGGGGTGACAACATTTTTTTTCTTACTTCTCTAGGTCACCAAATTTCCTCCAATGAAAATAAAGTATCCTGAAGTAGATTTCCTGTCAGTTAGACTTCCTGCCCAATCTGCATCAGTATAACCAATGATGTCGAGGTGATTATTTTTTGAAAAACGAATTCCTCTTCCCGAGGATGATTTTAAGTATCTTAGTATTCGTAATGTTGCCTACATATGTGCTTCACTCGGGTTGTGCATGAATTGGCTTACTAGATTGACAGCATATGCAATATCCGGACGTGTATGTGAAAGATAGATGAGTCTTCCCACCAATTTCTGATATCGTTCTTTATTTGTAGGAACCTAATCTAGATAATCTTCTAAACAATAATTTTGTATGACTAGTGTATCTGCAGGTTTGCACTCCAACATACATGTCTCAGCCAATAGGTCTAATACATATTTCCTTTATAAGAGAAATATACCTCGTTTTGATATGTATACTTTTATGCCCAAGAAATACTTTAACCCACCAAGGTCCTTCATTTCGAATTCACTTACTAGATACTTTTATAGTTCTGCAATTCCTTTTTCATCATTTTCTATGACTATCATATCATCAACATAAATAATCAAGGCTATAGTTCCCCCCCCCCCCCAATTCCTTTTCATAAATAGTGTATGATCTGAGTTGCTCTGACATAATTCATTTTTTTGCAGTACTAGACTGAACTTTCCAAATCATGCTCTAGTAGACTGTTTTAGTCCATAAAGTGATTTTGTAATCCTGCACACTATATTTTCCTTAATCCTAGTAAAACCATGAGGAATATCCATATATACTTCCTCCTCTAAATCTCCATTATGAAATGTATTTTTTACATCAAATTAATGTAAAGGACAATTTAGGCTTGCTGCAAGTGACAAGAGTATCCGAATAGTGTTTAGTTTCTACTGGTGAGAACATTTCTTGATAGTCTATGTCATATGTCTGAGTGTATCCTTTAGCTACTAGTCTCGCCTAGTATCTTTCTACTGTCCCATCTGCTTTATATTTCACAGTAAACACCTATTTGCATCCAACTATTTTTTTTTTGTTTGGCAATGTAGTTAATTCCATCGTATTGTTATTCTAGAGAGCTTTCATTTCATCATAGACAACTATACAATATTTTATGGAACTTGTTCTGAAGATACTTTGCCCATCAATACTTTTGCTTCATCTGACAAGTTATTGGCTGAGGGAAAGCTTGCAATGGAGTGTTTTGACTTCCTTCCTTCTATTTCTTAAGAGTACCAATTTGGGGTTACTCCTCGATTATGCCTGTAAGGTAAACTATATGTCATAGAATCAGGTAATGTAGGAGAGTTGAGAGATCTTATCTCAGTTGTAGTGTTCGGATTGTCCTCATGATTCTAGATTTGTCTTGTGGTATACTAGAGAGAGGGTTATTTGATGTGACCTAAATATGTAAGTCGGCATGGTCGATGATCTACTCAAATGTTATATGGTCCTGATGAACCTAGTCCTATATTTGTCATGTCTATTCTCCCTCTAAAGAACAAATAGAAATGGTTCACTGAAAAAATATTATGTCTCAAGAAAGGTTACATCCATAGTAACATAGTGTTTTCAAGAGAGAGGATCATAACACTGATATCCTTTTGTATGAGAACCATAACCAAGAAGCACATAATGAACAACACATGGATCCAACTTAGATCGCTGATGTTTTGGAACATGTACAAATACGACACATCCAAATATCTTTGGAGGTATATGGAGTGTTGAAGCTAGTTTAACATATTGTTCTAAAGTCTAAAGTGGTGTCTGAAACTCAAGTACTCGGGATGGCATGAGATTGAGAAGATACACAAATGTTCCCACTGCATCAGACCAATATTGTTGAGGCATATGTGCAGTTGTCATAATGGTTCGTACTGTCTCTAGTATGTGTCTATTTTTCCTTTTGGAAACTCTATTTTGCTGAAGAGTATATGGATAAGTAGTTTCATGTGTATGATCCCCTTACTATCACAAAATTGTCTAAATTCATGGTTAATATATTCTCCCCTATTATCATATCGAAGAGTTTTGATGCTCATAGAAAACTAAGTTTGTATAAGGGTGACAAATTTCTGAAAAATTGATAGAACATCTTAATTGTGTTTCACTATATATATATATATATATATATATATATATATATATATATATATATATACATCTTAATTGTGTTTCACTATATATATATATATATATATATCAAGAAACTCTTCTATAGTCATCAATAAAATTTAAAAACCATTTGAAGCTAGTAGTAGTCAAAATAGGTGAAAGGCCCCACAAGTCGAGTGAATAATCTCAAATGGTGCATCACATTTATTATAACTGATAAGATAGTTTATTCGATGACTTTTCCCCAAGATACAATCTTTGCATTTGAATTCTGAGTGCAATACATTTTTAAATAAAGTAGGGAATAGATGTTGTAGATGGTTGAATGATGGGTGTCCTAACCGATAATGCCATAACCAAATGTCTTGTCCTTGCCGATGTGATTTAGCATAGTGAAGTGAACCTTTCCAAGGTCCAAATCATCCACATAATATAACCCTCCTCTCTTAGTACCACGACAAAAATCTTCTTCGTAAGAACATCCTGAAACAAACAAAAAATGGGTACATTAGTACTCAATAGTTTAAATCTTCTATTATTTTCCCTACTAATAATAATTTATTAAAGAGCGAAGGAACAAAAAGAGTATTATGGAGGGTGAATGTGGTCGATAATTCCACTATTCCTCCCCATATTACCGTATATATATCACCGTTAACATTTGATATGGCCTTCGTCGAGGAATTGTCTTTGTTTTAAAGTCTTTATACTCATAGGTCATGTGATTTTGTTGCCCTTGAGTCAATAATCTAATCATTTTTATGTTCACCATCACATACTAGGTTTGTGGAACCAAAAAACACTGGGTTTTGAGTCAAAGAGTGAGGTTGACTATCGAGTGGCACAAGTGTATTCAGATCGGTGTTAGAAACAATTGTTGCATGACCATTACGCACATCCTTTTTCCCTTCGATTCATACCACCATTCAGGATACCCTTGTAGCTGAAAACATGTGTCTTTGGGTGTTTATTTCCACCATAATGAGTACACTTGCTCTCTTGAGCTTTCGGTCTAGAACAAAATTATTTGCTAGGATTCAACTCATGTGGTCAGTGTCGGCCCGTTGAGCCTATTTAGAGGATGATGGGTGAAGGATGGTTTATATAGGCTACCATTAGGCCCGACCCATCTACTTGGGCCTATAAGGGTTAGCCCTTTAAAATCCTCCGAGTCTCCAGCCGACTTGTCGTTCTCCCATTTCACACCCGTCAGAGCTTTTTCAACCTTACGCCTTAATCTTTCTCTTCTCATCTCCCTCATTGCTTGTCTTTGCCCTTGGTTAACAAACTAAAACCATCACTATCATCTTTATCCATCATCACCGTGTGTCTGTTGTTCTCTTTTCTCACTTGAGTGAAGGCTTGCTCAATCAATGGTAGAGGGTCTGTTGAAGAATATCTCTATAGGTCTGATCAAATTGATCATCCATGTCGCGACGACGATTTTTAGACACTTCTTGCTCGCCTTCACCCGGGATTCGGGAAACAACGACTATGCTGTGAAATGTGGGGTTGTTTATAGTCGTAAAATTTATGACTATAATTATTAGGAGTCGCCACCTAGTATTAAGGTCACTAGGAACCTATTGGTCTGCTGGAGTCTGGATAAGGGGACTTGTTGTGAAAGGGGAAGACGCATCACCCCCAGTGCACCCTACCTAAGGCAAGCTGCATTATTGTTTGATTGTTTTTCTAGGTTAAAATTTTACACTGTATTTTCACAAAAAAAAGAATATTTTTTTTTTGTCTGTGGGAGTACTTTACAATGTAATTTTACACCGCACTTATAAGTTTTTTTTATCTATAGATGTACTTTACAATGTAATTTTGCAACCGTAGTTAAAAATATTTTTTTTTTATCTACGGATGCATTATACAATGTAATTTTACACAGTAGTAAAAATATTTTTTATTTGCGGGTGTATTTTACAATGTAAATTTACAACGTGAAAGCTAAAATAGAAAAATTGTTAAATTATTTTTGACATTTTGGGCGAATACCAATGGATAATCACAAGTTGGGTTTCTGCTGCGGAATCCAAATTCTTTCTCCTGTCACCTCTTCATGGTGATTCATTGTTTTTGCTTGAGCAGCCGCTGCAGGTCTAGTTGAACGACCCTCACCAGAGGTATTTCTCAGTGGTTGCTCAAGTAAGCTGGTGAGACTAACCACGCTAGCCTTTAGAGAATCCAGTTCTTGTTGGAAATGGGCATCACGGTGTGCACGCTCTTCGTCCTCCATATTTCTCTGTTGGAGTCTAGTGGTAGGAGCTCTTCGGGGACCTATATTTTAATTTGAGATGATATGTTATGCACGATGATGGATACATGTGGATGTAAATGTATGTATATACACATAAGGTAAATTATTTGAAAGACAAGTCTAAGTCATTACATGAGGGGTAAGCTTTCTATCTAGTTTCAAAAGGTCTATGAACAACCCAGTGACCTCCTCACGTGAACGTGGTGTAAGGGCTTACAAGAAATGGTTGGGGCACAATATGACCGCCATTATCAAGTAAACACTCAGTTCATAGTTGGATGTTTCACGAATCGAACCCTGATCGAAGGTCATGGGGCGTAACGCTAATCCCCACCTAACTTAAGATTGGGTTTACTCAAGAAATAAAATGCATGATGACATTAATTCAAATTAAATGTTATGCATGAGTTAAAAGTAAAATGCATGCTAAAAAATGAAAGTTAAAGCATAAAATGCATGCAAAAATAAATTGAGACACAAACCATCAAACAAACAAAGCTTAATCAGGCAATCTCCCAGTGAGTCGCCATCTGTCGCGACGGTGATTTTTGTATGCTTCGCGCCCGCCTTTACCCAGGATTCGAGAGAGACAATGGCACGTGGTGAAATGTGGGGTTATTTATAGTCGTAAAATTTACTACTATAATTATTAAGAGTCGCCACCTAGTATTAAGGTCACTAGGAACCTATCGGTTTGCAGAGTGCGGATAAGGAGACTTGTTGTGCAAGGGGAACACGCATCACCCGATTGCACCCTCCCTAAGGCAAGTTGCATCACTGCTTGATTGTTTTTTAGGTTTCAATTTTACCTTGCATTTTAAAAGAAACATTTTTGTGTTTGTGGGTGTACTTTACAATGTAGTTTTACACATGAGTTATAAGTTTTTTATCTACTGGATGTATTTTACAATGTAATTTTACAACGTAGTTAAAAATATTTTTAAATCTATGGATGTATTATACAATGCAATTTTACACCGTAGTAAAAATATTTTTATTTGCGATGTAAATTTACAATGTAAATTTACACCACGAAAGCTAAAACAGAAAAAATGTTAAATTATTTTTGACATTTTGGCCGAATACCAATGGATAATCGCAAACTGGTTACAATATCCAAATTTTCGTTTTAAAAATATGGAAAATATGCAACATATTTTTTTACAAAAAATACAATGAGAAAAGCTTTTGAATTTGGTCGTATGCACAAAACCACATTTTATATTTTTATTTTTTGTAATAAGTATAATAATAATAAATAAAATATATATATATATATATATCTTTCAAAAGTATTTAAAAAATATTTTTATTTTTTATTTTTATTATTTTTTTATTTATTTATGGGTTGGATTGTCGACCATAGTGGGCTAATGACCACCACTTTTGGGTTGGGCTCCTCGTCCTCATGGATGGGAGCCCAACATGATTTGGGTTAGGCTCATCAACCCGACTCGATGGATCGAACCGGCAGCCCACCCTCCTATGTTTGGGCTAGGCACAGCGCCGCCTCACCTCTTCTTCATACCCAGCTTGCATGCAGGGGACGCAAATTGCGTCCGCTGCATGCAGCGAGATGAAGAAGATGATAAACAGGAGGATTTTTCAAGTGTAATGAAAGGATTACCTGTTAGTATCTTCGGGTAGAGGAGATCAATGTGATGATTTCTGTGGTGGTGGCGGTGTCAACGGTGGCCTTTGTTGGCCGAAGGAAACTTCGGAAATGGTTGACCCGTGCTGGAATTCTGCTGCCTACGCTGCTGCTCGTTGCTGTTACCGGCGTTGGAGGGAGAGTTGGTCCTGATGGTGGAAGAGGAGCTCACGGTGGTGAGGGATTTGTGGTGGCCAAACGGCTGCCAACGGTGGAGAGAGAGGGAGCTCAGGGTTGTTTTTGTAGAGAGAGAGGTTGCAGATTTTCATTTTCTCTCCTCTCTCGTCTTTCTGTATCCTTTTTTTTCAATTTTCAAAACATCCCTCTCTTCTCTGTGTTTTTCTTTTTTCTCTTCCACTGTCACTTTTTTATGTCCAAAATCCTCTATGTTTCATTTTTTCTTTCTGCAGGTTTCCCCCCCTCTCTGCAGCGTTCATGGCTGCATTTATAGGGTAGTTTGGCTCGCTACGATGATCGCGGCGTGGTTGCTTCGTCGGTCGATGAAGTTTGTCGCAGCGGTGTTCGAAGCGTTGTTGGAGGCGAAGGCTGGTCAGCGTGCATGTTGTGGCAGCTTTGAGAAGGCAAAGTTGCACTTTGATCCTTCACTTTGTGATTGTTTCAATTGCATCCTCAATTGGATTTAAATTTGTAATTTTATGCAATTGTGCCCCTGGCCGAATTTCAACATTACCCTTGACTTTGAGCGTCTTTTCCACTTTGGTCCCTTACCCCGATTCACCCAATTAACCCAATTTGACCTTTAATTAGCTTGAAAAAATTCAATTTAACCTCCAAAAATTCTAATTTTCTCAATTGGGCTCTAATTAAACTTCGAATTCAATTTTTCATCAATTAAGCCCCAAATAAAATTAATTTGACTAATTTAAAGCATAATTAAGTCCTTACACTTAATTAAATTCTCCAATTGGACCCTAAATTAATTCTCAATTGTAACAATACTTTAAATTAGCCCATGATTATATCAAATTGGCTCATTTAAAATATAATTATGATTTTTGACTTAATTTTTACTTTGAATTTGTATTTTCTCTCATTTTTGGGCACAAAAGAAATATGATTCAGCTCAGGAAATATTAAAAAAAATTCACCATGATTTTCCACCAATGCCAAAACCTTTTTTATTTTTTTATTTTTATTTTTATTTTATTTTGGGGAGTAACCCAAAAATTGGGTTAAGACAATCCGGACATCCAAAAGGTATATATTCGATCTTCTTGAGTTATTTTGTTGTATTTATATATTTTTCTTCATATGACATTGGATTTAGGTGTTTGTAGTCAATCTCTCGCTAGAGGGATTGTAAGGCGATGTAGTAGTCTTCCAAGGAACCTCTTCCTTATGTAGTTTGACTGACCTTTTGTTTTAGGTCATAAACCTTGATATTATCTCCTCTATCGAAGTAGGTTGTGACAATGACATCCCAAACACCTTTAGTTGTAGAAAACTTGATAAAATTTCCAATTAAATCTAGGGCTAAGGAATTGATAATCCAACCTTTGACGATTTCATTTTTGTTCTCCATTTATGGTATATTGGGTCGATGAGTGATGGATGTTTGATTTCACCGATAATTAACCTAAGTTCGTCTCTGCGGAGATGAACATCTCCATGATCTATGATCACAGTTCATAATTTTGGCCATTAAGTTTGATTCCAGGGATGGCAATTGGTAGGTCATGGTTTTGGGTTGAGATGGTTTTGGTGTTGGTTCTAGGATTTGTAGTTTCAATCTTAGTATTGTTTTGTGGGTTTGATTACGCCATGGGTTGAATGTGTTTTTAAGAAAGTTTTAGGCTTAGATCGGAAGCACTTGGTACCATGTCAATTTTAGGGATAATTTTTATTCAATTATGTTATGCTTTTTAATTGAACAAAACTTGTATTTATACATGTATAATTGTCCTGTTCTAGAAAGAAGAAATACAAATATTTCATAATTTCTAGTTTTTGCTAAACAGACAATTAATCCTGGCCATTACTCAACACCTTGATATCCATAATTCATTGTTTCTCAAAATTAACTATTTTCATTTTACAGGATAATTTTAAAAATATATTCCACATCTATTTTTGCAAGAAATAATGAAAAGATTTGCTCATTGTTGATCATTTATTTTTGCAAGGAGGTCAAATATTGTAAAAAGTAGAAGAAAGAAATTTATAGGAATACAAGACATTTAATTGAAATGATTTGCTTACTCGAATATCGATATTGATAAACCCAAGTTAATGATGCAAATACTTTAGATTCCTATGAATCTGGATGTTAAAGTTGAATATTTTGGAAATAATAATATTTGCTCCTCTAATTCTTGCAACTCTCCACTTTTGTTCCAAGTATATGATCGCTCGTTAAATGTTTAGTGCCAAAATGGAACAATTTCTTGGAAACACCTATAATATAAATAAAAAAAACTACAAAAAATGGAAACATAAATAATTATGTAAAACATATAAAAATCCATGATAGATAAATACTGAGCCAAGACCACGAAGGTTGTGTTGTGTGTCGATCTTGTCATACCTTTGTAATTTTTTCATAGGAAAAGTTTTGCATAAGAGGTAACTAGCAAAGTTGTTTCCCTTGATAGAGAATCTATGACGCCATTAAATTTGAAAAGGACAAAGAACTACTTTAGTTAATATATTAAATCTACAATCCAAATAATAAAATCGAGATAATCTAAAAAACAAAAATATATATATTATAAAACCTAGTTTCTAAACACCCTAATGTTTAATATTTAAGGTTAAAAATAAAAAAATCAATTACAAAAACTAAGTCAACTCAGACTTATGTATTAAACTCATGAACTTGATACTGATACTAGGATAATTTCATAAAAAAGCTAATTAAAAAATAAAGCTCCATTTACAACAGATCCAATGTTGAATGTTGAAATAAAAAAATCGTGATCAAGATAATTCCACATGAAGAAATTAAAAAACAAATTATTAAGCTCAATTTCTAATCAATTTAATATTGATAGCTAAAATTGTTTTTACAAAATTAAAAGATTGAGTTATTAGAGGATAAAATTAAAAATATATTAATTAAAAAAGACAAAAATAAAATAAAATAAGTCAACTAAATCAATCTGCCAAACTCATGAATTGAGTCAAGGGACATAGAGAAACTCGTTGAAAAATAAATAAATTATGAAACCTGAGTAAAAGGACAAAAAATAAGTAGAGTCGACTTAAATTAATTTGCCAAATTAATAATTCAGGTTATGAGATGAAGAAAATCATGTAGAAAACAAATAAAAAAATCATGAATCCTAATTTCTAACAAGCCCAATCTTAAATGATTAAGTAAAAAACTAATTAGAAAAAAATGGTAAAACAATAATTCAAATTAACTTAGTAAACTTGTGATAAAGATTATGAGATCGAAATAAATTTATAAAAATAAATAGAATAAAATATTAAAACTCTCTTATAATAAAAGTTGAAATTGATAAAAAAATAATTTAAATGTATAAAACTAATGTATAACCTAACACAAAAATTAAAAATTAAAAAACATGATTCTCAACACAAACTAATATAAAGTGAAGAATAAATTACAGAAAAATAATTAAGTTGTTAAATAATAAAATTGAAAGAAAAACACAAAATACTATTTCAATTAATAAAAACACAAAACACCAAATATTATTTTTTTGTGTATATATATATATATATACAAATGAAAAGTTGGTTTTTAAAGAGTGGTATTAAAAAAAAAACCATAAAATATTACTTTGGTGAAAGGTGCATCAATTAACTCTTCAAAGCATCCCCTGCGGATTAATTTCATGAGACCTTTAATTAACATCCCAAAATCCCAACCAACGGTCCAGATCTATCATAAGCCAAAGCTAAGCATTACAGCACACATCACAGTAAAAATCGGAAAAAAACACGATAACATCAAATTCCTCTCATCCCTACGACCTCTGAAGCTCTAAAATCAGTGAAATCAGGCTTAGGGTTTGCTTTGGAGTTAAGATTAAGGGATATCCAGCTCTTTCATTCTCGGAAAGATGTGGCACGAAGCGAGAAGATCAGAGAGGAAAGTACACGACATGATGGACGCCGCTCGAAAGAGAGCTCAACGACGAGCCGTTTATTTGGCGAAGAGAAGAGGTGATCCAATGCAATCCATTCAAGTTATCGGTAATCGATCTCGCATGTATCGTGACGATGGTCTCTATCAGGCAACACAAGACCAGCAAGGCCTGTATGTTGTTGCTGCTGTTATTTTGCTATTTTTATTGTATTTGTTAAATAAGTAGTCTTAATTGTGCGATTATGCGATTATGCGATTGATATCATTTTTAGTTGTTAGTAAGTTTGAATTCTATGATAACAATAATGAATTGTGCTGTCTGTTAATAATGTGTCAATTTCTCTCTCTCATTATGCTGTGTTTGAATGACAAAATAATTGATTCGCGCAAGAAAATCTGAGTTTGATTGAAAAAAGTTAAATTTCACTAGTAGGATAGTTGCGTGGCTAGGTTGAAGTCTTAGATTGACTTTGGGCGTGGAAAATCACCTAATTTACGGAAAACCAACTTAGACTACACCTTTTTGGTGATGGGTTGCTACTTCTATGTTCTTCATAACAATGGTTTCTTGAACTTTAATGTATAAACTCGCAACTAGCATTTCCTACTGAGTTATTGCTGTTTCTATCTCATTATTGCATTCAATGACATTGTTTGTTTTAGACTAATCTTTTAAAGTCTCAGGATACCCTGGAATGGAAAACAGGATGTTCTGATTGACAGGTGAACCGTCTCTCTGCTCTTATGTTGTACAAATTTATTTATTTTTGGTTATCTGGCTTTAGATTCATAGTCTGTCATAACATTTGTGGTTGAGGAATTTATGTTTTTCATTATTTGACAGATTTGATGGTCGTGCTTTACTTGAATTTATTTGGGAGTTTGGGACCCGACGGCCCCCTCAGAAATTGGAAGAAGAAGAAGAACTAGAAGAGTTTGTTAATTTTGAGCGTTATCGGGATTTAATTAAGCATCGATGCAGAGGATGTTGGTACTTTTTTGTTTTTAATGATTACACGTTCAATTACTGTTTCTCATTTTTTCATTTGTTGCCACTTATGGAAACACTATAAAAAATAAGGTTATCCACCATTATGCTGATTAGAGAGCTAGGTCCATGCTTCAATATCAGTTTTACTACCTTAGATTTGCTTACTGACACTAATGAAGAGAGTTTGCAATTGCATGTTAACAGTTACTGATGAAGAGGGTTTGCAACATGTACAGAAAGAACTTGAGGCAAAGCTTACTGCCTCATTTGCTTTGAACAGGTTCAACTTCTTTCTCTCCATCAGTTAGTTGCAGGTTTTTGGTGAATTAAGTTTTCTTTCCCACCTCTCCAGGCTATAACTGAAAAATAATCTTAACAAACATGCCTGGTATATCTTGTTTAAACAAATGCTCATGAGAACAAGATTTAACGCACTGCATTATTTTGATGTGTTCAACAGACTTCTTTTTCTTGTGATTAATTCCAAATGAACGTGTATATTGACAATAGGACCTTCATTTCATGTGTTTGTCCATGGAAGCTTTGGAAGCTAATTTCCTATAATGTTTTACTTTCATTATATATTCTAATCATTTTCATCCCCTTCTTTGAAAGCTCCAAGTAGCATTTTCTCTTGCAAAACTGGTGAAATTACTATTTTTTCATAACTGGAGTCCTACAGGCCCAAGGAAACAAAAATGGTTTTGATTTGTCATTGATATACTGAGCATGTTAAGACCTCTTAGTTTTCTTTCTATTAAAATTAAAACATATTTCTCGAATATATATATATATATATATAGGAGATCACTAAATTTTCAAGAAATATGTTTTTATTTTAATGGAGGCTATGGACAGCTAGCAAATTGGTTTTGTTGATCAGATTTCAGAGGTGCCTCTCATCATTTTTATTTGTAAGGGTATATGTTATGAAATATTCAAGTTGATATGATTTACTTTGAGAAATGTGAGTTTCTTTGATAGCCCAAAAATTTTGTATCTTTACCATTTGCTTCATTTGTTTTGCTTTGATATGTGGGTTGGATCTGATCTTTCATGGCTTACTTTGTTCCACCCTGAGGCAATTTGTCACTATTTTATGTTAGTGATGATGTAGCTTTCTCCAACTTCCTTTTGTGTCTTTAATGCACAGCTTTGCTGGTTGTATTCTTCTCGAGTTAACAATTTCTCTTACACATAAATGCAGTAATTCTCAGCCACAACCACCTGCTAGCAAAGGTCCCTATTCACAAGTTGGCTTTTCTTATGACGGGGATGGAAAATAGGAGATCCATTTTTCAGATGGTGATGACAGTGAACGTGAAGATGGTGATGACGATGATGACGATTTTAATAGTGATGACAGCAATGATAAAGGAATGGAGACAATAGCAAAAGAATTTGGAGTGAAAAGGTATGGCTGGCTTGTTTACATGGATAAAAAAGCAAAAGAGGAAGTGAAAAGACAGAAGAAAGTGATCAAAGGTGATCCTGCAATTGTAAGTAGGGCTAGACTGTCATTTGGAATTTCTTCTTGTTTCTTTGTATCAAATAATTCAATTACTACATGTTCCTTTTCTTAAACTATTAATTTCAGAGGAAATTGAGTCGCAAGGAAGGACA